>CM076579.1:843102459-843338235 GCA_034641835.2 Pinus albicaulis
TATGAGGTATTTGGATTTGATTGGATGCTCATCAATGATTGACTTTGAGAGGTAGATATGACTAGCGTCATAAATGTGTTCTTTAAGTCAGGCTTTGAAGGAATGACTGCTTTGAATAAATTTAGGGTATGAATATGGGTTCCTCCTTAACCCCAGTTGTTGCTAACATCTATGTGGAACATTTTGAAACCTTCCCCTTCCTTTTGGCACCAAAAACTGAAATGTTGGTTTTAGTTTGTGGAGGACACCTTTGTCATCTAGTAGGATAGCTTTCCAATGCTCAATTCATTTCTATCCCATCTTAACAATGTTGAGATTTTAGGTAGTATCATATCTGATCTAGCTCCGAACACATGAGATCTCCAAGGCCTAGAAATTGTTTGAAGAAATTCCACCTAGTATAAAAGTTATTCAAATAATTAAATTTTTTAATGGGGACCCCAAGTCTAACTTAGGGAAATTGAAAAATAAAAGTGAATTAATTAACAAGTGGTGAGAATGTTCTAAGTCATGTGGATCAAGTTTTCTCTAATATTATCCGTTTATTAGTGATCAGATAATGGCCATTGATTTCTCAAAGAGACAAGTATTAAAGGAAGGTTTGGGGTTAGTTGGAGAACACACGTAGAGTAGCATCACTTGAGCTAAATCGAAATTCTTGGGCACGATTTGCTCAGAATCTTCGAGTGAGCTTGCAGTGCTAGTGAGGGGAAAATCGTTAAGGGATGTTCTGATCTAAGGCCGATAATACATACATTAGAGAGGTAGCATCGTACCAGGCAGCGCATAGTCCAACAAGAGGGACACAACCCAACCAAGTTTATGCAGAGACCATGTAGAGGGTGATGGAGAGGTAGCGTAGAGGCCTTTAGAGTGACGCAGGGGCAACGTGTGTTGCAAAGAGGCTACACTAGGCTAGAGGGGTTGACACAGTTACAAGAAGAGCTACGTTGAGGGTTCCATTGGGCCAGAAAGAGCTCATATTCAGTAATGCCTGAAGGGTTTGAATCAACCATATTTTCTATCTCTGAGCGATAAGGTACTATTTCCATGAATTTCTCTATGGGGAAAACCACTACTAGTGCCCCATATGTATTCAAATATTCTACTTAATAAATAAAACCCTAAAAGAGCTATTGCATCGGTTTTCCCACATTAGGTTTTTCCAGGGACATTTTACCAAAAAATCATGTGTGTCCTTTGTCATATGTGCGCTATATTTCAGTAAATGATATATATTTATGTAGGATGCTAGTTGTGTTTACTTTGATATTTTCTGAATATTTTTTGAAAGTAAATTGTATAAATAAGTCACAAGTAGGAGAAGTAAATCAAGATACTGTAGTAGGGTTTCTGTAATTTTGTATTCAGAAATTTTCACATGCTATCAGTGTGATTGCAGATCAAGCTGAAGCCATTAGCAACATGTTCAATAATTTGTTACAGGAAGGGTAACTGAAGCAATGCAGATCTGAGAGAAGGCAGCACAACACTAGGAGGGAAGAAGGTCTAGAAGAAGGGACATAGAGCTAGTTTGATCAAGTAGAGATTACACAGGCCATAGTGGGTGATGCAAAGGCTATCAAGATCATGTTGGGCTAACGTAGTGGCTGGCGTAGTCTGAGTTCGAGAGAAGTTGTGCCAGTTTTTGGGGATGGAAGTGCAACTTTTGATCTTCGAATTTTCTATTGGGGAATCTATTCTGTCAGTAGAGAAGAGTGCCTAAAAAAGGTGAAAAAGTAAGGGGAAACAATCCCTCAACATATTTTTTCCAAGAAATTTGAGATTTGATCAGGAAGGTGATTATAGAGGACTGATTCAGTAGAATTGGCAGATGATTTTAGGGAGGGAAATAAGTTTTCAGAGGGAGCAGATTCTCTAGAGGGTTTCTATCGCCAAGTAACACAAATTCGATCTTATGTTGAGTGCAGTAGCAGTAGACAGGAGAAGAGGACCTGTTTCTATTGTTTGAGCAAAGATGGCCCCGTATTGATTGAGAGATCAGGATAGGTTAGACGATGTGTCTAAATTTGCGATTTAGAAAGCCATAATCCTTACAGTCCTAGAGGAGTACAGTATCAGAGACCATGCATATAATTTCCTAGTTGTGTAGACCGATGCGGATGCTCTAAAGAAGTTCAATGAAAATCAGGCACTGGCTAAGCACTTGATCATGGATAGAGTAAAGGATCACATGGTCCTGCACATTTCCGAGAAGAAGACGAAAAATGAAGTGTGGACTTCTCTTACCATGCTGTATCAAGGTAGCTTTATCCAGCAGAAGATGCTTCTAGAGAACCAAATGCGGATGTTCTAGATGCACAAGTGAGAGGAGAACGATCCCTTCCCCTTTAGATTGCAAACTATTAGAGAGTAACTGACTACCATGGGGGAAACTCCGAATGATGGGTTGATGGTGAGGACTACCCTAAATGTAGTCACTGTTGATTGGGAGACCTTTGTCCAAATTATCTTGGGCAGAGCATAACTCCCAAATTGGGGAGACATGTGGGCAATCCTTCGACAGGAGGAGATCCAGAGGGTGACTAAGAGGGAATTCAGCAGTGAAGGAGTCAATATAAAGAAGGAGTAGGAATAATATGCAGCCCTAACATCTAAGGTATAGCGGTAGCAAGGGAAGAAGAATAAGGAGCTATCCAAGGTTTACTGCTTCATATGTGGTGAACTTGGACACTTCGCCAACACTTGTAGAGAAACTACAGTAGGTGAGTGGTAGGATCCTTGAGCTGCCCAAACTCTTGGATCACATACGAGCTATGAGAGCCATCAAAGATAGTAGCAAGATGAGTGGAGTCAATGGGTGCAAAATATCATGGAGAAGCAGAGGCAGAGCTAGAACGCTGAAGATTGGAGCAATGTAGAGGAGAGACAACAACATCATGGAAGTAGAAACACAGAGGTAGTGCTTATGCAGTGCAGAGCAGCAGAAAACACATAGCTTCAGAGAGACAGTGCAGAGCAGCAGCAAAAGGTGCTTCAGTGATGAGAAGTAGCCACAATGACTTGTCCGTTAGTGATTGGGTGTTTTTCCTTCAATTTCCTACTTCTCAAAAACTGATTTGCAGTGCAGTAGTTAGCAATGGAAACTCTATAGGAAACATAATGCATCAATTTGAGAGGGAGTTGCAGTACAGATGTGGTAGGTTCAGTGGCAGTGACATGGGAAATAGTGCAGAAAGCAACAACATATTGGATGAAGGACAGTAGGCCAAGCATCAGTAGCGCAAAGACCGATGCTAGAGATGGTGAAGTATTGCTAGAGCACATTCATTTCTAAGAGGGAGGGTTGAGATTTTGGGTAACATCGGATGTGCTCTAGCTCTGAAAATTTATGGAAGGGATGGAACACATGAGATCTCCAATACCAAATTTTTTTTTAGAGAAATTCCACCTAGTGTAAAATTTATTCAAACAAATACATTTTTTAATGGGGACCCTAAGTCTAACTTAGGGAAATTGAAAAATTAAAGTGAATTAATTTACACATGTGGTGAGAATGTTATAAGTGGCATGGATCAAACTTTCTCTAATCTTAGCCATTGATTAGTGGCTAGATGACGACCATTGATTTCTCAATGATAAAAGTATTAAATGAAGGCTTGGAGTCAGTTGGAGAACACACATAGAGTAGTAGCACTTGAGCTAAGTCAAAATTCTGAGGAGCGGTTTGCTGAGAATTTTTGAGTGAGCTTGCAGTGCTAGTGAGGTGAAGATCGAAAATGGATGTTCTGATCTGAGATCTAGAATACATACATTAGTGAGGCAGTACCATACTAAGCAACGCAGAGGCCAATAAGAGGGACGCAACCCAGCCAAGCTAACATAAATATGATGCAGAGGGTGACATAGAGGCCGCACAAAGGCCTTTAGAGTGATGCAGGGGAAGCATGCGCCACGCAGAGGCTACACTAGGTTAGAGGGGATGACGCAGTTGCAAGAAGAGCTGCGCTGAGGGTTCCAATGGGCCAAAAAGGGCTTGTATTCAGTAATTCCTAAAGGGTTTGAATAAAACATATTTTTTGTCTCTGAATGATAAGGTACTACTGTTGTGAATTTCTCTGTGGGGAAAACCACTACTGGTGCCCTAGATTTCATATATTTTGCTTAATAGTAAAACCCTCAAATAATTTCTACACTAGTTTTCCCACATTGAGTTTTTCCATGGACATTTTTCCAAATAATATGTTTATCCTTTGTCATATGTGCGCTATGTTTCAAAAAATGATCTGTATTTGTGTATGATGCTAGTTGTGTTTACTTCGATATTTTCTTAGTATTTTATGCAAATAACTTGTATAATTAAATCACAAGTAGGAGAATTAAATCAAGATACCGCGGTAGGGTTTCTATAATTTTGTATTCAGAATTTTTCACAAAAAACATTTCCTCTCACATTTAGTTCACCATGGAAATATAATCTCCCAATTCCCTTCCCTTCTTAGACATCCTTGTCACCTACATTTTTAAAGGTTCCCTAACCTAGCAAGTCTATAGAAAAAATACCCTTACCAATTGTTATCTTCATGCCCAATCCCATCACCACCCTTCCAAAATGTCATCTATCCTTAAAACCCTATATCAAGGGCCCTTAAGATATCTTCTCCTCAATTCCTAATCAAATAAAAATCACACCTCACCCAATCCTTCAAAACCAATGGTTACTCCACCTCTCAAATAAATACAAAATTTAGAGAGACAAATAACCCTAAATTCATATATTTTATCCCTTCTCCCCCAAATTTCCTCATTACTCTTCCATACATTAAAGGTACCATTGGTATTATTTAAAAAATATTAGCTAAGAAAAACATAAAATCCATCTTTAAACCATATAAAACTATTAGACACTTATTTCAATTAACCAAAGATAGATCCAACTCTATGCAAGGTTCAAGATTTTACCAAATCCATTTTTCTCTTGCAAAGTCCTACATTGTTCAAACTGATCATTTCTTCAAATCTTGACTAAATGAACACATTGTTGATACTAACATTAACTTCCTCTCAAATTCATCCATTGCTAATCACACAGTCAAATCCAAGCAACTCATCTATTTTGATCAAACCAAAATTCTAGCTTCTACACATTTTCATAATATACTCGAATCATTAGTGAAACTCTTGAAATCGAAAAAAGTCCAAAAAACTTCAACAAAGAAGATGGATATAGGCTAAGCCACTCCTCGATGTCTATTGTTCATAACCTTTCCCACTAATTTCTAGCTTTTTCCTTTCTTTTGTGTTCACTTTTCTTTTATTCTTTTAATATCTTTCCATGTTACCTCTTTGCTTTATTTCATATTTCTTCTCTCCAATTTTTAGCTTAATTATTTTTATAATGATTAATATTCTTAATTGTTAATATTTATTTTTATCTTCCCACCTTCATTTTTTCAATTTGTTTGACCTCCTCCTCCTCCTCTCTTTGTATTCTATATCCTTATTTTATTTTATACCCCATTTCCACACCAATTTTATTTTGTATTCTATATTTATTCCTCAATTATTTATTTATTTATTTAAATTTAAATTTTTTAAATTAAATTAAATTAATGTATTATTTTACTTTATTTTATTTTACTATTATTTTAATAATTTAAATTTCTAACTCATTCCCTCCCCGTTTATATTTTTTTCACCTTTATTTTACTATCATTTCTATTTTTTGTTATTTATTTTGATTAGTTTAACACGTTTTTATCATTTTTAAATCTAATAAATCCTTCTTGAGTTGGAATTTTACTAATTTTAATTACTTTTCATCAACATATTTTTAAAGATTTCACTTCCTTAATGATGGGTGGAATGTCCACCTAAAAAATTAGACACACAAATCAGTCACACAATTTTATTCTAAAAATTTCTAGCAGTATGAGCAAATATGAAAATTTGTATTGATTATTACTAACCTCTACAGAGATATATATCTCAAGGAGATAAAATTGTTCTTCGTATAAAAATGAAGAAACAAATTCCAATTTACCTTTCTTAAGTGTTTTTGAGACTCATATTTTTCCTTCTTTCACTTGATTTCATTATCCTCACAAAAGGAACATTCTCAATATCCCCACAAAAGGCACATTATGTCCCACATCTTCAAGAGGACCAACATGGTGATTCCATGCATCAAAATTCAATTCATTAGGTTTGAACTCAACCATTTAGCCCAACATACTTTTTCTTTTCATCTTAAACTCCCAACCTTAATTTGTTTTTATATTTGGTCTGCCCTTGAAAATAATTATTTATTTGGTGCTTCACATGTTTTTGATTAACATCTCTTATCCAAATTCATAAATTCAACAAAATCTACTCTAGAGAATTCGACTCCTATCTTAATTCTCATCTTCCTCATATGACCAGTCCCCTCGCGACTCCAAGTTTTTAATCTATGGGGATGTCTCTCATAGTTTGATTCCCCTGCCACAAATCTAAAATCATAACCCTACTAGGGATTCTAACAGTCTTCTTTTCCAACCAAAATGTCATTAGAGAAATATTGAGGTCTAAAATGGGCCTCCTAAGGAATATTATAAAATAATAGTGGAAATAATAAAATAATATTAGATTACCCCATCAATTTTTGTAGGGAAAAAATAAAAATTTCTTTTTCAACTTATCTCCCTATGATTTTACTCAAAATTTGAGCAGGAGCACTCAACGGATGGAGAATTTAGTTTTTCTTCCAAGGAGTACCCATGTCACATACTTTCAAAGGACCCTACTAGATTAAAAATGTTAAATACATGAAAAACATGATTGCAATCACGTTTTTTCATGTATTTAACATTATTTTTGTAGTAAGGTCCATTGAAAGTATGTAACATAGGTAATCCTTGGATGAAAAATTAAATTTTGCATCCAATGAGTGCTCATGCTTGAAATTTGAGTAAAATCATAGAGAGATAAGTTGAAAAAGTAGTTTTATCTTTTTCTCCTTTTACTCCAAAAATGATGAACCATGCCCCATTGCTAACATCCTCTTATTAAATCCTATTGGTTCTTATAAAGTTGATTTTTGTTGTACATTTTTGTTTTGAGGCCAATTTTTTACCTCAAAATTTCTCTAATCTTAGTCTGCAAACACCTTGTTGCCCCTTCTCTTCCATGTTTTGCGTTCATGATTCAAACTCCTCCCCTAGTTCTTGTGTTAACCCATCATCTTGTTGAGTCACTTGTGTGTTCCCCATAACTACTTTCTCCTTCACCCTAGTTTCCTTTCGCTAACCTTAGAAATTATTCTAAGTATAATAATCCCTCTTTTCCTGCCAACATCTCCCTCCAAACCTCCTTTTTCTTTAGTTGTCTCACGACTTTCCAATCATGTTCTCCCTCTGAACGTTTTGATTTATCTATCGCAACATACCTCCTTCCTTCTCGGCTTGCAAATGTCTATTTCAACCATCCTTGGTGTTTCTTATTCCATCCATAATATCAACATTTCCTCCATCGATTCAAAAAACACTAATATTATTGTAAATAATATGACCCCATTCCCCATTTTAATCTTTCTTCTAACAATTTTTTAAAAATTATGAGAAAAATAATTCTAATTATTATAATAATAATTCGATCTCCCCAAAATATCTCTAATTCTCTTGGTTTCAATTCCCTCTCTTTTATTCGTAGTCTATCGAGGCGTCTTTTTTTCCTGAAAAGGAATTGAAATTCTGGCACAATTTTGATAAAATATGGTAGAAATTTTAGAAATCTGGGTTATAGCTATCAAGCTCCAAGATTTTGAGTGCCTCGTGGGTTTTTGATGGCATTGAATCCATTTCCACCATCAAAAACATGATTCAAGCACTCCCACTGCCAGATATTTTGAAAAAATAAATGGTCAGATTCTACCAATTTTTAGTCATATGGGTGAAATTGACGCTTCAGTAGACAAAACCCTTATTTTAAATAAATTGTATACTCTTACTCTTGTAATAACTTTAAATTTTCTTCCAAACCACATAATTCCAATCTCCTTCCTCTTTTAAAAATGATTAATCATCTAACTCCATAAACTTTAATAATTCCACTATTTAATAATATTAATATAAATAATATTAATTATACCCTAATCCCTTTAATAATAAAAACATTTATTATTCCCCCAGTTTATTTAATAATAATAATAATACTCCTCTCTCCTTTAATATTAATAACTCCATATCCAATCCTTATAATGATTCCCTTTTTCCCTTTATTACTATCAACACTATTTCCTTTAAATATGATATCTCCCTTAATTCCATTAAAAATAATCCTTCAAATATTGTTCGTCCTTTTTGACACTCCATCTCTAAACCTTATGTCTCCAATTTTCTTAGTCCCTTAAATCATCCCCCATCTAGAAATATCCTCTCTTATGTTATCAATCTTTCTTCCCTTGATCTTGACTTGCCCAACCTTTTTCTCCTTGAAAAAGGTTTTGGTTTCACTTTAGCTCTTCATTGAATTCTGGCTAAAGAAATTCTTTGTTTCATTGAATCAATTTCTAAAAACCTTCCAACACATAATGTTGAATAAATTTGGAAATATTGTGGAAGGATTATTCATCATGTGAAGCCCCCCCAAACCTAACTTATCTAAGGAATAATTCCAAACCATTAAAAAACTTTATAATAAACACCAAATTATTATCCTTAAAGTAGACAAAGATAATGCTTCCATCGTCGTGAATAGCATGTTGATTACGAACCTATAATTTCTCTCCTCCTCTTATACAATTCTGTTCAAAAAATTGATTAATTCAATATCTAATCTTGTTTCTAAAGCTATTAAATCATCCTCCCTTGACCCCTCCATATAGTGTCACCTTATTCCTCTTAGCCCTCCAACCCCTAAAATTTATGGCCAACCCATAAACCTGAATCCCCTTAGAGATATTTTTAGTGCCATTAGAGCCCCTACCCCTTCCCTTGGGTGTTGTTTAGCCAAAAAAATCCTAACCTTTTTGGGCTCTTTCATCAAATATTCCAATGATTTCATTATGAAAACAAAAGACATCCATGTTGATGACCAAAATAATTTGGTCAATTTTTACGTTGTTTCCTTTTTTGCTAAAATTCATATCTTAGATGTAGCCAACTTGATCTCTAAACTTCTTGAATTTCAAACCCTTGAACCAATTCAAATTTTTTTTCTAATCCACCTTATTTTCTTTCAAAGGATACATTTATGAATTTTAAGCTCAAGGAGTCACTCCTTGCCTGCAAAAGAAGTAAGCCTTACACATCATAGTTCATTTCAAATTTAAAAGGTTTTGAGTGGTGGGATGGCTTCTCAAAGAGTTTGAAATGATTTTTTTATTCTTTAAGACTTTCATGCATTTGGAAAGTCGTGGCAAGTATAAATTGTATGGTTAAATTGGTAGTATAGGTAGCAGAGTGTAAAAAATGAAAGGAGATAGATAGCTGGTACTTGTTCTAAGAAATATTCACATCCTAAATTAGTCACACAGCTATATTGATGGCTTTTTACATAAAACTATGTTTTATGTAAAGTAAACAAAATTCAAAAAGTAGAGTACATGCATAAAATGTTTCATTAATATTTCATGAAACCTTCACTAACATGTTCTACACAACATATATATGATTTGTAGGAAACTAAAAAGCCTATAATTTACTATTAGATCCTCTGATAGTTTCTTACTCACACCTTAATAATTGTTGCAACTCATAAATTAGAAGAAATAAACAAAGAGAGGAACACACCATACTTTAGATAGTCCTTGAATAAAAAAATCCTTGAGCATGAAGTGCAAAAAAGAGTTTTATTTATTATATTAAGTCTTCAGGTATACCAACATCCAGCCCTGAAATGGTATTTACAAATGGTAGATATAGAGAAAGAGACACCAACTCCATCTCTCCTAAAAATAAGGAACCACTATTCCTAACCTTACATAGGCGTTATAGGAAATTAAAACTATATCTCATATAAATCTAACTAAAAGGGCATATGTATAAGAGAGAAGAGAAGATAATTTGGACTGAATTGCTGAGTATGCTGACATGCTGCCCCTTTTTCTATTGATTTGTCTCATCATGAATTTGTTTCTTTAATAACCATGTGTATTCATTAAATATGACCTTAAACAACCTCATAACCACCTATCAACCATCACTTGCTATATCCATATCGTTATGAGTCCAGATCTTTCCCGAACTTGCTCGAAAAATTTGCTAATAGATGTAAAAAATCATTTAAAACAGGCGCTACCAGAAATTATGGTAAAAACCTGTAACTGCGCAAAAACTATAATGCAACCAGAATTTCTGGTAGAGCTATGTTTCTTTTTCAAAAATGCACAACAAACACTTGTAAAACATGTGCAGATTTATGCACTTTGAAATTTAAGTTTTTGTTCAAAAATGCACTTGATAAGCAAAAAGATATTCTATTAGGAAACCTTATTACCTTTCTTCCATATGGGTTGTAGCTTCAGCAAGCTTTTCCAAGTCCAATTTGCTGCCAACAACTGGTTTTGATCTTGGGGTCCTTGTGGCTATTTCTTTGAAAATGGTCTTTTCCTCCTTTGAACCTTTTTGAATTTTTCTTCTTTTTGACGGTTTTGTTTGTTGATCTGAAGGGGATTTGCCTTTGTCTTTCTTCTTAGACTCATTAGTCTGTAATCCTTCATATTTTCCTTCTAAATCTATGACCTCTCTCAATAAAATTGGATTATGCAGGACCTTAGATTTGAGTCTAAACTTGTTGTTGTATATGATGTGTCTTTTTCTGCTACCAGCAACAGGTTTGGCCTCCTCTTTCCTTCTTTTTCTACTTATTTCTTACCCTACATATTTTAGGAGCTCTTCATCAAACTTAGTGGGATGATATTCTTTCTGAATTTTCTGTTGAATATCTACTTCCGGAATTTCTGATAGCACCTGTGCTTTTGATTTTTCTGCAATATTAGACCTTCCTCTTCGAGCTCTGGTATAAAAATTTGGAAAAGGAGGAATGGGGGGGCACCATATTCATGGATTTAGGTTTATTGATTGATGAGTTCTCTCCTTTATCCAACTTCCTCTCAACCTTGGCTAAAGGAGTATTTTATTTTATTCCTTTAGTTGTATGGATATTCTCCTTTAGGCTTTCTCTTTGTTCTTTTTGTAGGCTGAGGGTGTTGTTGTGAAGCTGGAGACAGTTGAGCTAGAACATCTGGTGTAGGTTCAGTTTGGTCTACCTTGTAAACAAAAAATGGTCCCATGATTGATTTTTTTCCATAGTTCATCTTCAACTAACACTTTAATGAGAGCTTGATGATACAAGTTGTATTCTGATGCAACTGTGTGTTTGAATCTTGACTGACATCTTTGTCAGGATTTTTAGCAGAAATAATGGAAAATTAAGGTTATTCATACCTGCAACATGAAACAAAAATCTCATATGATAAAGAAAAACCACAATATACCTCCTCTCACAGGTGAGGTAAATTTTGATGAGCTTAATAGCTTTAGCCCATTCACTTTTTAGGTAACTGCTGGGAATTCCTTTGGCCTAGTTTGGATCTCTATGTCCATATTTAAGGCAACTAATGAGGTCTCCACCAGTGATGAATTGGCATTTAAATCACTTTCTTCCTTCCGTGGAAGGTTGAAAGCTTTGAAAATTGAATTTTGTGATACCTGTCATCCAAGACCATAAATTGTTGCTTCTTTTCCATTGAAAGAGTGTGAAAACTCCCGAGCTACTCCTAAGTGAGAGAGTCCCATTATTGAACACAGTGGATACCACCCTGCTTGAACAAAAATCCTCCTCATATTTGAATTAGCATCCACTAGGTCAGCTCCTTATGGCTCAATTTGTTTTAGCTTTTTTCCTCTCTTAGTCATATTCAGTAATAAATAAGCTTGTCCACTAAAATATGATAGGTGGCAAGGCTAGAAGAGCTCACCTAATAGGTCTTGTTGTGTCTTCTATGATATCTTGTCTGAAACATGAGAGTCCTTTCTCAATCTTCTTAGTGGAAAATCTCATTCACCAATAGTTAAAATAAAAATTGATAGTCGTCCTTCCTTCTTGGTGGTTTAAAACAACTACATTGGTTCACCTTCCCATGCAAGAGATTTTTCATTATGGTAAGTATCTTGGACCGTAGCATGCACCATGTGATAGTAATTATAATATTAATTTGGTTATGTAGCCTCAGATGGTATGCTACAGGTGGCTGAAAACGAGCGAAGTTGTAATTGGCAGACACCTCCACTGAACCTTTATGACTGGCCTAAATTTCTAGTAGTGTCTATGTGTGATCAACCAAAAGGTCATTGCATTAAACCTACGGATCCATGATCTATTCCAACACATAACATGTAATTTGACATATGAATGAGGTGACTCAACTGACAGATAGGACAAAACAATGCCTGGATGTGTTAACTGTGGATTGACACCTAACATTCACATATAACCACGACTCTAATATTAACATTACTAACCGTAAACCTTATCTATCACGTGACCTAAATCATGATAAAATATTTAAAACGTATTTTATAACAAGAACACGTGGGTTGAAACAAAGCAGATGCACTTTTATTTTATTTTTTTTTAAATAGGGGAAGTTACCTGAATTTTTGGTATCATCGGATTAAAGAAAAATAGACAAAAAACATAATTAAACACTTTCCAAAAAAGTCTAAAACATACGCTACCAGAAATTTCAGTACCGTTCAAATTTTTTTTTAAATTTACAAAGTTTAATCCTAAAAAACAAAAAATTTAAAATAGACTCATGACTTAGCAAAGAACTATGCTAATATGAAAAAACTGAGGGTACAACTATTTTTTCCTCATCCTTGGTTGTTGGTAACATCTATATGAAGCACTTTGAGACCTTAGCCTTAAACTCTTGGAACCAAAAAACTAGAATTTTGGTTTCAATTTGTAGATGACACCTTTGTAATCTAGTAGCATGGCCTTCCTACACTCAATTGATTTCCATCCCATCTTAACAACATTTCCTCTCACATTCAATTCAACATATAAATGGAATCTTCCAATTCCCTTCACTTCTTAAACATCCTTGTCACTCGCCTTCCTGAAGGTTCCCTAAATTACCAAGTTTATATAAAAAGGAACCATATTGACCATTATCTTCATGCCCAATCCCTTCACCACCCTTTCCAAAAGTCATCTATCCTTAAAACCCTTATCTCAAGGGCCCCTAAGATCTCTGCTACTCAATTCCTAAAAAAATAAAAATCCCATCTTACCCAAGCCTTCAGTGCTAATGGTTACTCCACCTCTAAAATCAATAAAGCCTTTAAAGAGTCCAATAACCCTAAAGTTAATAATTCCAACCATTCTTCCCCCATTTCTCTCATTAATCTTCCATACATTAAAGGTACCGCTAATCTTATTTAAAAAAATTTAGCCAAGAAAAACATAAAAAGTCATATTAAAACATTGTAAAACTTTTAAACACTTATTTTAGTCAACCAAAGATAGATTTGACCTTATGCAAGGTTTGAGACTTTACAAAATCCCTTGATAATGTGGGAAGTCCTATATCAGTCAAGTTGGTCATTCCGTAAAGCCATAATTAAAAAAAAAATTGCTGACACTAACCATAATTGCCTCTCAAATTCCACCATTGTTGAGCACTAAGTCAAATCCAAGTACCCGATATATTTTAATCAAACAAAAATTCTAGTTTCTACCCCTTTTCATAATTCGAATCACTAAATCTCTTGAAATTTAAAGCATTAAAACAATTTCAATAGGGAAGATGGAATTATGATAAAAAATTATGGATGCTTGTAATGTTCCTACTTAGCCTTAGCTAAGCGGAGACATTAAATTTTGATTTAATTTATGTTTTATGAATAAATGAATAAAGGAGGACATTTAAAACTCCTAATAAATCAATGCCCATGTGAACAAAGACAAATCTGGGTTATGTAAATAATCACTTGTAGGTGTGAAAGAGGGTTGAGCCAAAGATTGCGTCCACCTTGACCAAATCAACTGCGTTGTCTAGGTTCAATGCATCTCCAAGAGGGACTGCGAAGGGAGCCTCTAATGTGAAGAGGGGTGACTCATCAAAGTGGTTTATGGTTTGCAAGGGTTTTCTCATGTTATAAAAGAAGGAGAGTAACATGAAGGGGTTGTTTATGAATTATATTTCTGAAGTATTTGTCTGCTTAGACAAATACCATTCTCTGCTGATTAGTGGAGGATTGTGTTTGGAATTCCTGTTTAGGGGTTTCATCTCTTCCCTTGAGGATAATTGGAGGATTTCTTTGCTGAAGTTGGCCACTATCTGGTTTGATACCAAGCTCTATGTTTCATGAGCAATGCTGGCCCATTGAGGGTTTTGCAGCTGCTATCTTTTGTAGCAAGTGGCATTTTAGATCCGCTTAGATCTAGTTGTTTTTGAGAATCTTTCTCTATTGGAGAGTGTTCTTTAGCCTCCAAAGAGCTAGCTGATCCATATTTTGTATCATATCTGTAATTTCATTCCAGTTATTCAGTCTCCTTCACCCTCAGCATAGTTTCTGCTCAATACTGCGTTATTTTGTGAGAGGGCTTTATTATTTCAGTTTGCTATCAGTTTGGAGGAAGATCTCTTGGTGTTAGGATTGCCTTCCCTTAGTGATCCATGGATTGGGTTTCTGATCCATGTCTCTATAAATATGATCTATTTCAGTAATAAAATTTATCTTCAGAAATTTCTGGGTTTTCTACAGCACAATATATTGTAATTCAGATCTACAACTTAATATGCAATATTTTGATGTAATTCCAATTGGATCTTGTTCTTAAAGTCTTGTAGTTTCCAGATCTATATTATATTTGATGTTTCATCCATACATATGTTATAGATCTAAAATTTAATGTAAAACAGCTGAACCATCTGAAAAATAACGCTGTCTATGTATTTATGTAGTTTATTCCTAGTTGCAGCTCTAATTTCTGAAGGGATCTTGCCCTAGTTCTTTTTGTAATCAGTTGTAAAGACAATAAGTTCATATGTAAATATTATTTACTATTATATTACTGAAGAATCAGATATTTGGCTGTCATCCTTTGAGTTTCAGTCAAATATTTGCAATTCCAGTAGCTGGGGTTTTCATGTTGCAGCAGCTTCTCTCTTTGGTTGATTTCTAGCTAGTCTTGTTTTCGGGAGATCTGTTTAATGTGCTTATACTTATTTTTTTCTGATGAAATTTCATATGTAAGTCAAATATAACATAAATTAAGGGATCCTAGCTCTGATATACATTATTCTTTCTCATATTGACTTATACAGTGTTTTCATTGAAGGCCTTGTTGAGATTCCTGAATGGGATTATTCCAAGTTCTATAGGTAGAGTCTACAATTGGCCAGGTAGCCTCTGGTTCTCAACCTCTTTTCAGAGGTGACATAAATATTAAATTCCTCTGTAGTCCATCTTTGACATAGAATCTTGAGAATCCCCAAAAAGGAACATTACAGTGGTATCGGAGCTCCACTCTTGGCACAACCTGTGCTAGCATTGGAGCCTTAGTCATGTTGCATTCCGAAGATGAAGATCCTCTTTCTGAGAGGGAGAGGAGATACTAGAATAGAAGTCATAGAAAGTATGAATATACTACTGTTGACCTTGACAAGGGTCAAGACAAGGGGAAAGCCCCTGAATTGAATGATAAGGGTAAGGAGGTAGAAGAGTTTGCAAAAACTCTCTTGGAAGCTATGCAAGATATTTCCAAGGAAATAAAGGAGATGAGGATAGATAGAATGAGGAATTCCCTTGGAAGACTCCATCGAGGAGAGAGTTCTGAAATGTCTCAGTTTGGGAATGGTCCACCGGTGAGCTTGCCACAAGCTCCACAGATCTCACAACGCTCTACAATGCCTACCTTCTTGGCTGTAGAGAATGAAGGGCTTCAAGAGTCAACCTATTTGGAAGGTTACTTTGCAGAATATGATTCACAAAGCCAAAGGTTCAAGGATAACTTGGGCTTTCAATATTTCCGCCATCTAAAGGACCAGAGGAGGCCATTGCAGCAGTATAGAGATGGATGTTTCCTTCATGGGAGGCACCACACCATGGGCAGGTTCTTCTTGCCTAAGTTTGATGGATCACCCTCTTGTTCAGCTAAAACATTGGTGGAAAAGTTGGACATCTACTTCCAGCTAAATAAAGTGCCTAAAGTAGAATCCATTAAGATTGTTGCGATGCATTTTGATGGAGAAGCCCACAACTGGTGGTTTCATGGACTTTCTACATTGGGGCACAACAATGTGTCCACTTATGCTGATTTCGCTAGGAGACTAGTGGAAATATTTGATCGGAAGGATCTAGAGGCCCCTTTCATAAGCTTTGAAAAGCGTAAGAAAACAGGAGATGTTGAAGCCTATATCTCTGAATTTTTGAGGTTGTTTGTAATGGTTCCTGATCTTTCAATTGCAAGGAGAGTTTATATGTTCATACATGGCTTGGAAGAACCTTTGCATGGGTTGGTCAAGTCTACCAAACCTGCCACTCTGCATGATTCCATTGAAAGAACAAGAGATCTCTAAGATGCCTTGCCAAGAGCAAAGGCAACCTTCCCAAGAAAAGCCACTCACTCTTCTAAAGGGAAGGAAGGGAAAGCTACTCCACCTAAGGATAGCTCATTGAAGAAGCTCCTTAACAATGATCTCCAGAGGGAATTGAGGAAAAAGAAATTATGTTTCACTTGTCAAGAGCCATGGGTTCCCAGACATAGGTGTGTTGCTGGGAGAGCACACTATATTGAAGTCTTCTCTGATTGCGAGGAGGAAGAGGGAAATGATGGACCTAGAAGAGTTCATAGCGCTGGTGATGATGAGGATGAAGATCCATCATCATCCAGAGAAGAAGAAGGAGAATTTTCTCCAACCAGTGGGACTCTTGCTTCTTTGAGCGGAGTGCCCAAATATTTGACTCTTAGAGTGTAGGGTTAAATTATGGACCAAAGAGTATCTATTCTGATTGACAGTGGGGAAACCCACAACTTTATTGATGCTCACTTTATGTAGAGAAGGGGGATCCCTACTGATTATTTTGATGGGTTCTCTGTTTTGGTTCCAGGGGATATAACTATGCAGCACACACAATATGTTCCATCACTTTATGTGACTATGAGGACCTACACTTTGAGGGACCACTTCTTTGTAGTGGACATACCATACACCAACCTCATCTTGGGTGTCCAGTGGTTGATTACTTTGGGAAAATTCACCACTGATTGGAGGGCCTTGCAAATGGAGTGGGTGGACTTGAAGAGTGGGAAGCAACAAGTTATTCAAGGCATGCACACCTACCCTTCACTTGATGTCTCTACCCACACAACAAAGATGGAATTGTGAAGTGAGGGCAAGGACTTTACAGTTCCTTCCCTCATGTTCATGAGAAGGCTGCAAGATACATTCCTACAGCATGGCAAGGCACTTGGGGTGCCATTAGATCCTATGGGGAAAGCTTCACCAAGTGTTGAAACCATGGAAGAAAGAGTCACAGTGCTGTGGGAGGAAGCAAGGGGGAGGATCAGCCTTCCCAAAAACATTTTTGGCCATCATAGTGCCAAAGAAACAAGCAACAACAAAGAAAGCACCATCTTAGACACATCAACAACGATGGCTTTGTTGAGAAGTGTGGATCCATATTGGAGATCTCAACTCCTTGTGGAGTACTCCAAAGATCTGCACACCGGGATGATCTTAGATGGCATAAAGCAAGGAGGAGGCTATATGGTCCATGAAGGGGTCATCTATCATCTTGGTAAATTATTCTTGTCTCAAGCATCCAAGATCAAGCAAGAAATACTACAAAGGGCACACAAGGAGTTCCTTTCCTGCTACATGCAATTAGCAAAAATATACTACCTAATCTTGAAGAGTTTTGAATCGGAGGGTATGGAGGAGGAACTACATCAGCATTATGATTGGGAGGAGCTAAAGCAGCACTTAAAAGAGTGCAATAGTTATGTGGAGATGAGGCAGCCAAGGGATCCTATGCAGGATATATTTCATCCATCTCTTTCTTCTCTCAAAAGAGGGGAAAAGCCCATGCCTAACTCTATGAGTATGGGATGTTTGTATGGTAAGAAATCTGATCTTATAGAGCAAGTATATTTTTCTGATTTGGCACATTCTCTTACCATATGTATGCAGGCCATGGCTCCTACAAGGAGTAACTTTTCATGCAGATCTCATGGCAATGATGAGGCCAAGAAAGGTTCCAAAGCTGGCCACTCCCTTGAGTTGCAAAGGGAGATCACTTATCATGATGGGTGCTTCCCAAAAGCACCTAATGATAGTTTCACTTTCAGCCATGTCAAAGTGGCCTATACAACAAAAATGTGGTGGGAGTACCACCTCTCACATTCAAATCTACTCAAAACAAGGAGTGCACTGTGCTGGTACCTCATGTGGGATTGTGACCCACCTCCTCAAGTGCAAATTTCAGTTTTCCTTTATGTGATTTTGCTTCCATACATAGATGACATATTGATATTGTTTATGGGTATATATGGGAAAAAAGTATGTAGTGTACATGTGCCACATGGAATGGAGCTTTATCCTGTACTACATGATACATGTTTCAGATGTGACATTGGCTCAAACATGTTTATTTCTATTGAGTTTTACACTCCTGAAGGGGAAAACTATGCACCTATCATGTTAGCATTGGAGGAGCATTTTTTGATGTATTGTCTTGGTGAGCACCTACTCCATGATGAAAGCTTGATTCTTGATGGTGTCATCAATGAAGAAGTGGAATAAATACAGCTCTTACCCTACCAATTTCTTGACGTCAAGCAACATTTTGAGGGGGAGGATTGTAATGTTCCTACTTAGCCTTAGCTAAGAGGAGACATTAAATTTTTATTTAATTTATGTTTTATGAATAAATGAATAAAGGATGACATGTAAAAATCCTCATAAATCAATGCCCATGTGAACAAAGACAAATCTAGGCTATGTAAATAATCACTTGTAGGTGTGAAAGAGGGTTGAGCCAAAGATTGGGTCCACCTTGACCAAATAAACTATGCTGTCTAGGTTCAAGGCATCTCCAAGAGGGATTGCGCAGTTCTAGAAGGGAGCTTCTAATGTGCAGAGGGGTGACTCATCAAAGTGGTTTAGGGTTTGCAAGGGCTTTCTCATGTTATAAAAGAAGGAGGAGAGTAACATGAAGGGGTTGTTGATGAATTATATTTCTGAAGTATTTGTCTGCTTAAACAAATACCATTCTCTGCTGATTAGTGGAGGATTGGGTTTGGAATTCCTATTTAGGGGTTTCATCTCTTCCCTTGAGGATAATTGGAGTTCTTTGCTAAATTTGGCCACTATCTGGTTTGAGACCAAGCTCTATCTTTCATGAGCAGCGCTGGCCCATTGAGGGTTTTGCAGCTGCTATCTTTTGTAGCAAGTGGCATTTTAGATCTGCTTAGATCTAGTTGTTTTTTAGAAGTTTTCTCTATTGGAGAGTGTTATTTAGCCTCCAAAGAGCTAGCTGATCAATATTTTGTATTAGATCTATAATTTCATTCCAGTTATTCAGTCTCCTTCACCCTCAGCGCAATTTCTGCTCAATACTGTGTTATTTTGTGAGAGGGCTTTGTTATTTCAGTTTGCTAGTAGTTTGCAGGAAGATCTCTTGGTGTTAGGCTTGCCTTCCCTAAGTGATCCATGGATTGGGTTTCTGATCCATGTCTCTATAGATCTGATCTATTTCAGTAATAAAATGGATTTTCAGCAACACAGTATATTGTAATTCAGATCTACAGCTTAATATGGAATATTTTGATGTAATTCCAATTGGATCTTGTTCTTAAAGTATTGTAGTTTCCAAATCTGTATTATATCTGATGTTTCATCCATACATATGTTAGAGATATTAAATTTAATTTACAATAGCTGAACCATCTGAAAAATAACGCTGTCTATGTATTTCTGCAGTTTATTCCTAGTTGCAACTCTAATTTCTGAAGGGATCCTACCCTAGTTATTTTTGTAATCAGTTGTAAAGACAATAAGCTCATATGTAAATATGATTTAATGTTATATTACTGAAGAATAATATCTTTTGCTGTCCTCCTCTGAGTTTCAGTCAAATCTGCGCAATTCCAGTAGCTGGGGTTTTCATGTTGCAACAACTTCTCTCTTTGGTTGATTTCTAGCTAGTCTTGTTTATGGGAGATCTGTTTAATGTGCTTAAACTTATTTGTTTCCAATGAAATTGCATATTTAAGTCACATACAGAATAAATGAGGGGATCCGAGCCCTGATCTGCGTTATTCTTGCTCATATTTTCTTATAAAACATTTTCTTTGAAGGCCTTGTTGAGATTCCTAAATGGGATTATTCCGAGTTCTATAGGTAGAGTCTAAAGTTGGCCAAGTAGCCTTTATTTATCACCCTATTTTCAAAGGTGAAATAGCTATTAAATGCCTCTATAGTCCATCTCTTGCATAGAATCTTGAGAATCCCCCAAAAGGAACATTACAATGCTTGTTATTCATCAACTTTTCCATTGATTTCTATGTCTTTCATTTATTCTATGTCCACCTTCTCTTTATTCTTTTAATATCTTTCCATATTACATATTCTAATTTGTTTTATATTTATTCTCTTCCCCCTCCCTTTTTTAGCTTAATTATTTTTATAATAATTAATACTCTTAGTTCTAAATCTTTCATAAGCATAAACATAACTTTCTTTTCACTTTCCTTCCACACACATCATTATTATTTCTAACCGAAGTACTGTTAAAATTTGAAAAAAAATAATATTTATTTTTATCCCCTCACCACCCAACCTTTTTCAATTTGTTTAACCTCCTCCTCTTCTCTTTGTATTATATATACTTATTTATTTTATACCCTCCCCCTATTTTATTTTTTATTATATATTTATTCCTCGATATTTTTATTTTTTTCCTATTTTAGTAATCAAATTTTATTTTATTTCTCTTATTTCAACCATTTAAATTTCTAACTCATTCCCCCCTAGATTTATTTATATTCTTACCTTTATTTTATTAGCCATTTTCATTTTTAGTTATTTGTTTTTATTACTTTAATACATTTTTATCATTTTTAAACTTAATAAATCCCCCTTGACCTTGATTTTTACCAATCTTGTCCTCAATAATTAGTTCATATTTTGATGCAGGAGAATCCTGCCTAATTTTCATTATTCATTTGTGTGATTTAGGGGGTGATGTTTTTTGTAATCATTTTATAAATTATGTCCATTTTAAAAAATAAATTGAGAGAAAGATCTGAGCATGAGGATTATTATAAATATTCTCTTAATTAATTGAGAATATGAGTGGAATTGGGTTGGATAGATATTTTAGGGATTAAGAACTCCTTAAATGGAATTTAGTTGAGTAAAAGGAGGAATAAAGCTATTTTAGAATTTGGTTGAGTTATTGGTGGAGGAAATCATGGATTGAAATTAATCCACAATTATGTATAAATATGAGGTTTGTGTGAGGATGGAACACAGAGAGATTTAGAGAGAAATGGTATGAGAGTTCATGTAAAGGTGAGAGCTAAGAGCCCCACAAATGTAATATTCCGGCAAAATGATTTGAATCTGAATTTTCTTGTTATTATTATAAGCAAGTATTTTGTTTATTGTTTGGCTTTCTCTTTATATATATTTTGAGTTAAATTGTAAATGGTTTTAATGAAGATTTTTTATGAGGATTTCATGCCATTAAGAATGCACTCTTTATTGTGCGCAAGTATTTTGATTTATTGCAGAAAATCTGCATCATTTGGTATCAGAGCCCAAAGATCTAATTAATCCATGTAGCCACAGATGTGAGATGAGTGCAATTGGAATTGATTCTGATCGAAGAAATCGATCTCAGTAAGCCACGGATAGACGCTGCTCCAGTTTAAAATCTCAGTATCTGAGTTGGACATACGACTGAGTGTAGTGTTTGTAATTGTACGTGGTTAGGGTTGAGACTGAACGAGGATTCACTGTAGGCAGCATGAAGCGTAGGTGAAAGCCGATGCAAAGGATATCATAAGTGATGGTGCAGGCCGATACAAAGAAAGAGCGTGGGCGATGGTGCAGGCTTGACGCAAAGGCGAGAGCTCGAGACCACTGGAAATGTTAAATGGTAAGTGATTTCAAATTGTTGGAGCCAGTGTAAGTGAAGATCCATTCCTAGTGAGGTGCGATCAGAGGTCTTGGAGTGTTGGTTTATGCTGATCAGAGGCGACTATGAATTGGTTCTGTTCACGGTCATGAACATTGATGAATTGATTTTGTTCTAGTGCAAGAGTCGTCGGGAACATTAAGATGGTAAATTGGTGGAATTTTTTAGAATGCTAAGCAGGGGTAGCGTATTTTTGGAGCATTGTTGGGTATGAAATTAGTGTGATATAGCTTGTGGGAAAATAATTCTACGCAAAACTTGAAAGAAAATTCAATGGAATGAATTTGGGTTTGCAATGAATTTGAAGGAGTTCGCTCTAGATTAACAATAATAGATTCTTTTGTGCATTTCAGAGAAAGGTTGAAACTCCTAGGATGAGTGGTGAATTTGGAAGATCTTCATCTAAGTGTTGTTGAAAAGAAGGCTATTCATGCTTACAATGAAAAACCAGTTCTTTCACGTCCTCAGCGCAGTTTTTTTTTCAAGGGTTCAAATTATTTTGAGAATGATTTGGACGTACATCATTTCAGTTATATAACAAAAAAGGAGATTGAAGCACTTTGGGATAGATTTAAATTCTGCATCCTGGATATTTGTCTGACAATTCAGGGGAAAAAAACCTGAGTAATTGCTAGAACAAGTTCTCTGTTGCCTGACATTGAACAAGATTGATGTTACAAGTTATAAGAAATTACTTACCACCTTACCTCATGTTTAAGTACGAGGAAAGGACAGATTCCACTGTTCTATAATACGTCCAGATGTCTTCACTAAGAGCAGGAATCTGCTCATGTTTGAGAGACCTGATAGCAAAATATGTTAGCCTGAAGATAATGTACCATGTGAAGAGAAGCCGTCTTGTGAAGTTTTTGATCCATTGCAATATTTATTCATTGAGTGACCGTGAAGTAGTCTTAAGCAACAACGTAAAGAAAAACTATGTTGGGTGAATCAAAGAGTGTGGAACGTAAAACTATTATGTGTGGAGAGGTATGCATCCAAAAAAAACCAAGTTTGCATTATTTTAATTTATGAGAGAGAGGTATGCATACCAAAAAAAACCAAGTTTGCATTATTTTAATTTATGAGAGAGACGTAGTGGGACATTTTACATGAGAATTTTGTTAAAAGAGTTGAGAATTATTGAGAAAGGAGAAATGGTTCCATTTTGAATGAGTGATATATGGTTTCAGAAAACCATGTGTGGATGTGTGGGTTTGAGAATTCATAGCTTCATAGTATAATTTTACCTTTTTAATTATGTGTTCTGAATAGAAGAGAGATTAAGTGCTCCTTAAATTATATTTTATTGTAGGTCCTTTGAAGTGGATTTTTATGGTCTAAGAAGTGGGATAATTAATGTAATACTATTAAAGTTGAAGTAAAGATTTGTATATCATGAAGTAAAAGGGGTCTAGTACATTATGATTGAGGTCAACTTCAATTGTTTTTTTGAGAAGATTTTTTTCAAAATTGAATAAATTGGTCAATCAAGTGAGTTTTTCAAGACAATTAAAGTCCTTGCACAAGTTGAGGGTTTTTTTTTTTATTATTGAAGGGCTGATGTCAAGTCTGGAGTCTTAAACCAAGTCAAAGGTTTGAATTTAATTGGGTACATGATCGGCGGGGCCGACACCCAAAGAGTTTGGTCATTGTAACGCAAGAAATACTGCAGTTGTTTTTTGCAGCAAAGAGAGGCAAGATAGTTTCCCAGAAGATGATTCCAAGATAGAGAACCAAAAGATACCAAGCGCAGGAAGAGAGCTTGCATTGTTGGATGGAAAGTATGAAGGCTTGCTGAAAAGGGGATTGAATGCAATCCATAAGTGAATAGATGAAGTTCGTAAAGAAGGAGAAGATGACTGTTGATAGTCATTTCAGAGGTTCTGAGGAAGACCACAATAGAAGAAAGAATAAGGAAGATGCCAAGGCAAATGGCATATGGAAGCAGTTGAATTGTGAAGAATATGAGAGGGAGAAGGTTGAGATAACAATTCACCTTGAGTTGTTTATGGAATTTTTGCAGAGAAATAAGAAATACTAGAGACATTGTTGGACCATGAGGAAGAAAGTGAAATGACAAAGACTAAACGCAAAGAGGGAACAACAGGTAAATGTACAGTTAACAGAAGAGCTGAGGAAGCTCGAGCAGATGATGAGTGTGAAATTGAGATGTGAAGAACTCAGAGAGGTTGAGTTGAAAATGGAAGTTTCCATTTGTGGACTAGAACAGGATGAAATTATGGGTGAAGAGGATAATGAGAAATATCTCATGGACTATTGGAATAGTTCAGAAAGATTTGAAGATAGATTGACAAGGGAAGCAGATGAGGCTATGAAGCCTTGTATTTTTAAATCTCATAGTTTGTGTATGTTTGCAGGTTGTGCAGAATATGGTGGACAGTCTGGTGAAACTGTCACAAAGAGAAATGAAACTCTTGAGGTGAAGTATGAAGGAGAATGCCTTTCAAAGAAGGAAGGTACTAATTTTTTGCAGAAAAAATAATTCATAGATGAATTCCTATTTGGTGTAAGATAGCCAGTTGAAGCTGTTATGGAGCAGAAGCATAAGGAAAATGTCGTAGTGAGATTCCAAGGAGGTAAACAAATGAATTTGTTTAATGAAATTGATGAAAGAATTTTGCAATGTGATAATACAAAAAACATGCTAACTCAGGAGGATTGCCAAAAGAAGAATGAAACTGAGAATGAAGGTTGTGATGAAATACTGGAAAGATTTCACATGGAAATAGAGTTCTTGGAAAAATGGCTCAAGAAACCTGAAGGAGAAATGAAGCTTGTAGAACCTGATACAGAAGATATTGCAGTTACCGTACATGATAAGGATGAAATGTTTCTAAATTTTATAGAGTTAAGTGAATGTTTTAACTCTTTAAATAATAATGTGGATGTAGGTACAAAAAACAACATTAATAAATATAATGTTGAAATCAGAGAAATGGAGTAGAAAGTATTTGAAGATGAGATGAAATATCAGGAGAAACAAGGAAGTTATGTCCTTAGAGACATAAAGAAAATAGAAGCCTTGAACCAACAGGATAAAGATGGAAGAAACCAACAATTCAAAACAAGATCTATTGAAATCCAGCAAGTCTATGATGGGAGATTGGTGCTTGAAGCATCAAAATAGGTCGAAAGGTCTTATATTTTTAAAAATAATAGTTTTTTGATGAATGCAAGTACAACACCTGATGAGAAAGTTGTTACTATAGGGGCAATCAATGACTATAGTTGTGATCAAGGAGAAATTCTTGATTGTTCTTCATTTTAGGAAGTTGAGTGTTCACCGCAGTTGGAGATGGAAGCATCAAACAAAGAGGAATTACTCCGAGGAATTGGCGAAAGAAATTGTTGGAGAGGCCGATGGAATCCGGTTGACAGAATGAGTGATGTTGGGGATGTTGATGTAAAGGCAGTTTGAGATTATTTCAAATTTTGGAGACCAGAAGAATGGATATCAGTGATTCTACACAAGTTTGTAATTCACAAAATAAATATGATGTGGTATGGCAAAGCGAGAGTTATATTCAATAGTATTATGAAAATACTATTCTGGAAATTCTGCGCAAATTTACAAAATGGAGTTGATACTTTAAAATACTAGTGGCAAAACCGAGTTTGGAATCCTGGAGGGAGCTAGTCATTGAGACTTGTGGCTGTCGCATTATTACATAAAAGTGACAGACCTCATAGACAGGAGTCTATGGAAACTTCTCTACATGGGGAGTCTGATGCAGGAGCATCCTGTCTAATTTTCATTATTCATTTGTGTGATTTAGGGGGTGATAGTTTTTGTAATCATTTTATAAATTATGTACATTTTAAAAAATAAATTGAGAAAAAAATATGAGTGTGAGGATTATTTTAAATATTCTCTTAATTAATTGAGAATATGAGTGGATTTGGGTTCGATAGATATTTTAGGGATTAATAACTCCTTAAATGGAATTTAGTTGAGTCAAAGGAGGAATAAAGCTATTTTAGAATTTGGTTGAGTTATTGGTGGAGGCAATCATGGATTTTAATTAATCCACAATTATGTATAAATATGAGGTTTGTGTGAGGATGGAAGATAGAGAGATTTAGAGATAAATGGTGTGAGATTTCATGTAAAGGAGAGAGCCGAGAGGCCCACAAATGTAATATTTGAGAAAAATGATTTGAATCTGAATTTTCTTGTTATTATTATACGCAAGTATTTTGTTTATCATTTGGATCTCTCTTTATATATATTTTTATTTAAATTGTAAATGGTTTTAATGAATATTTTTGATGAGGATTTCATGCTGTTAGGAATGCACTCTTTATTGTGCGCAAGTATTTTGATTTATTGTAGAAAATCTGCATCATATTCATCCTATATAATCTCTCTCCCAACTCTCATTTAACATATCTTTAAATCGTTCATGTCACTGATGATGGGTGGAGTTTCCATCTAAAATGTTGGACACACAAATCATCAACACAATTTTGTTCTAAAAATTTCTAGCAATGGTTGAGCTTGTTTGAAGATGGTCGTCTATGGTTAATTGTGGTTGACTATGTGTGAACATTGTTGACCATGGTTTTAAATGTTTAAATATAGATAAATATGATTGACCATGTTAACTAAGGATGACCATGTTGACCATGGTTGACCATAGCTGAGTTGGTTTGACCAT
This sequence comes from Pinus albicaulis, assembly GCA_034641835.2. NCBI lineage: Eukaryota > Viridiplantae > Streptophyta > Pinopsida > Pinales > Pinaceae > Pinus > Pinus albicaulis. Next base: position 843,129,302 of record CM076579.1, read on the forward strand.
GGTTATATATGGTTTTATTGTTGATAACGTTTGAGCATGACTAAGCTTGTTTAACGATGTTGACTACAACTGACCATGTTTTACAATGAAGACTAAGTTAGACCATATTTTTCCATGGTTGACTATGGATGACCATCATGATGACATCATTATATTGTGACATTAAGATATGGTTGTTACGTTTTGACATCAAACTTTTATTCATCACCTTGCAATATTGATTTTTTTTCATCACAATGCAATGCCAAATTTGTTTTGTCACATTCTGACATTGTTATTTATTCGCCACATTTAGACATCATTTTTTTTTTTTAATCACATTGAAAATTTTATTTTTGTTCATCACATTGCAACATTTATTTTTGTTTGGTATATTGTGAAGTTGATATTTATTTTTCACAATGTGATGTCAAATATGTCAAGTGTTTGTTCTTCACATGTGATGTAATAGCATTAATTATTCCCCTATTTTATTTACTAATAACAATAATACTCCTATCACCTTTATTATTAATAACTCCATATCCAATCCTTATAATGATTCCCCTTTCCCCTTTATTACTATCAACACTATTTCCTTTAAAGATGATATCTCCCTTAATTCCATTAAAAATAATCCTTCAAATAATGTTCATCCTTTTTTACACTCCATCTCTAAACCTTATGCCTCCACTTTTCTTAGTCCCTTAAATCATCCCCCATCTATAAATATCCTCTCTTATGTTATCAATCTTTCTTCCCTTGATCTTGACCTACCCAACCTTCACCTCCTTAAAAAAGGTTTTGATTTCACTTTAGCTCTTCATTCCATTCCTACTAAAGAAATTCTTTGTTCAATTGAATCAATTTCTCAAAATCTTCGAACACATAATGCTGAAGAAATTTGGAAATATTGTGGAAGGATTATTCATATTGTGAAGCTCCCCAAACCTAACTTATCTATGGAATAATTCCAAGCCATTAAAAAACTTGATAATAACCACCAAATTATTATCCTAAAAGTAAACAAAGGCAATGCTTCTATCGTTGTGAATAGTATTGTTGATTACGAAGCTATAATTTCTCTCCTCCTCTTATAAAATTCCACGCAAAAACCTGATTAATTCAATATCTAATATTGTTTCTAAAGCCATTAAATCATCCTCCCTTGACCCCTCCATATAATGTCATCTTATTCCTCTTAGCCCTCTAACCCCTAAAATTTATGGCCAACCCATAAACTCGACTCCCCTTAGAGATATTGTTAGTGCCATTACAACCCCTACCCATTCCTTGGGTGTTGTTTCTCCAAAAAAATCCTAAACTTTGTGGGAAATATACTTCTTTCATCAAAGATTCCACTAATTTCATTCTCAAAACAAAATACATTCATGTTGATGACCAGAATAATTTGGTCAATTTTGACGTTGTTTCCTTTTTTGCTAAAAACCATGTCTCAAATATAGCCGACTTGATTTCTAAATTGTTTTACTTTCAAAAACTTGAATCGATTCAATTTTTTTTCTAATCCACCTTCTTTTCTTTCAAAGGATCCATTTATGAACAAACTAAGGGTACAACTAATTGCTCCTCATCCTTGGTTGTTTCTAACATCTATATTAAACACTTTGAGACCTTAGCCTTAAACTCTTGGCACAAAAAGCTGGAATGTTGGTTTCAGTTTGTAGATGACACCTTTGTCATCTAGTAGCATGGCCTTCCTACACTAAATTAATTTCTAGCCCATCTTAACAACATTTCCTCTCATATTCAATTCACCATATAAATATAATATTCCAATTACGTTCCCTTCTTAAACATCCTTGTCACTCGCCTTCCTAGAGGTTCCCTAACTTACCAAGTTTATAGAAAAAAGAACCATATTGATCATTATCTTCATGCCTAATCCCATCACCACCCTTCCCAAAAGTCAGCTATCCTTAAAAAAATTATCTCATGGGACCCTAAGATCTCTGCTACTCAATTCTTAAACAAATAAAAATCCCAGCTTACCCAAGCCTTTAGTGCTAATGGTTACTCCACCTCTAAAATAAGTAAAAAATTTAAAGAGGCCAATAACCCTAAACTAAAGGATTCCAACCATTCTTCCCCCGTTTACCTCATTACTCTTCCATACATTAAAGCTACCACTAATCTTATTTAAAAAATATTATCGAGGAAAAACAAAAAAATCGTATTAAAACCTCATTAAAATTTTAAACACTTATTTAAGTCAACCAAAGATAAATCCAATCTTATGCAAGGTTTGAGACTTTACAAAATCCCTTGTTCTTGTGGGAATTCATATATCGATCAAGTTGGTCATTCCTTAAAGCCAAAATTAAAAAAGCATTGCTGACACTAACCATAATTGCCTCTCAAATTCAACCATTGTTGAGCATTAAGTCAAATCCAAGTACCTCATCTATTTTAATCAAACCAAAATTATAGTTTCTACCCATTTTCATAACTTGAATCACTAAATCTCTTGAAATTGAAAAGAATTCAAACAATTTCAAGAGGGAAGATGGAAATAGGCTAAAAAATTATGGATGCTTGTTATTCATCAACTTTCCCATTGATTTCTATGTCTTTACTTTCTTCTATTTTCACCTTCCCTTTATTCTTTTAATATCTTTCCCTATTAACTCTTCCGCTTTCTTTTATATTTCTTCTCTTCCCCCTCCCTTTCTTCTCTTTTATTATTTTCTTTTCACTTTCCTTCTGCACACATCATTAATCTTTCTCACCGAAGTATTGTTAAAATTTGAAAAAAAAAAATTTAATTTTTCCCCCCACCACCCAACCTTTTTCAATTTCTTTAACCTCCTCCTCTTCTCTTTGTATTATATATACTTACTTATTTTATACCTTCCCCATATTTTATTTTATATTATAGATTTATTCCTCAAATGTTTTATTTTTTCCTATTTTAATAATCATATTTTATTTTATTTTACTCTTATTTTAACAATTTAAATTTCTAACTCATTCTCCCCTAGATTTATTTATATTTTTACCTTTCGTTTAGTATCAATTTTCATTTTTAGTTATTTATTTTTATTACTTTAATACATTTTTATCATTTTTAAACTTAATAAATCCCCCTTGACCTTGATTTTTATCAATTTTAATTACTTGTCCTTAATAATTAGTTCCTATTCATCCTATATAATCTCTCTCCCAACACTCGTTTACCATACCTTTAAACCTTTCATGTCACTGGTGATGGGTGGAGTTTTCATCTAAAAGGTTGGACACACAAATCATCAACACAATTTTATTCTAAAAGTTTCTAGTAATGGTTGAGCTTGTTTGAAGATGGTTGTCTATGGTTAATTGTTGTTGACTATGTGTGAACATTGTTGACCATGGTTTTTAATGTTTAAATGTAAATAAATATGATTGACCATGTTAACTAAGGATGACCATGTTGACCATGGTTGACCACAGTTGAGTTGGTTTGACCATGGTTATATACAGTTGCATTGTTGATAACGTTTGAGCATGACTAAGCTTGTTTAACGATGTTGACTACAATTGACCATGTTTTACAATGAGGACTAAGTTAGACCATATTTTTCCATGGTTGACTATGGATGACCATAATGTTGACATCATTACATTGTGACACTAAGATATGGTTGTTACATTTTGACATCAAATTTTTATTCATCACCTTGCAATATTGATTTTTGTTCTTCACATTGCAATGCCAAATTTGGTTTGTCACATTCTAGCATTGTTAATTATATGCCACATTAAGACATCATTTTTTGTTTTTCACATTGCAACTGTTATCACTGGAAAATCGTACAAGCAAAGGTGGTATTATTTAATGTCATGCAGAAGGATTTACAGGGCTAAGAGACATTAGAGAATCTGAAAGTATTTAAAAATCTCTAAGGTCTAAAGGAAAAATCAATTTGCGTAAAAGAAGAATCATTCAAATGTGCCTTTACGTGCAAAAGTCTTCAATAAACACGCCTTTGTGCACCTTTTTCTCCCAAAATCATGTAATCATGGGAGTGGTGGAAGTCACTTTTCGGGACCATAAGGCACACTCTAGGACATTGATTCCACACTTGAAGCCACCCAAGCCTCCTTAGGATATCAAGGGATCACACAATGGAATCACCCTCCTCTCTTGGGTCACTATCCACAATGTACCAACAGAGGGAAGGAGGATTTGAATTATCCTATAAAAGGCCACCAAGATATGAACAACAGGAGAGAACATTGTTATGTTGGCCAAAATTTCCTCAAGCAATACCAGCAATGTGTGATCTGGAACAAAGATAGAGGGGACTTAGTTGTTGGCCATACAACAACTCCTGTCCACCTTAGTAGAGAGAGGGAGACTTTGTGCCAAGGCAACTCGGAAGTAAAGACGTCCTTGCATTGGGACTTAGAACCCCTAGTTCTAAGGGCCCCTTGGCAAGTGGGTTAAATTTTCATCCTAATTTCCTACCAGCACTCAATAAGAGGGGACATAAGAGTCACCATTTGGATTATTGAAGTTTTTTTACTCTATTTAAAGCTTTTGTGTTATTTGTTTTAGTTTTAGTTTAATTTTTATGTTTGAATATGCAGGTTATTTCTCTATCTAGTATGTTTATGTTCTAGCTTGTTCCACCAACTTGCTTGAATCCATTTATTTTCTGCCTGTGACCAATAACTTGAGAGGGAAAACCACACCCCTTAATTTGGTGTGATTTCATACATACGTGCACCAAACACACTAACAGGGGATTGGCGATTCCACTAACTTTTATTTCCAAATTTATGTGGTTGTGCCTTTTTGCAGAGACTTCTATCTTTACTGTGGAGTTGGGTTGGAGCAGCCCCATTTCTCTCCTTCATTTCCTAGTTCATCCCAAGTGAAAAGATGAAGCTGAAGAGCTCCCAAAAAATACTCTGTAGGAAATTTGCGTGCATTTCTCACAGACAAGCGCACCCCAAGGCATGCGTTCAAAGTTGACCTACGCGCAGACATTGTGCCTGTTTCAGCCTTTTGCGCCATATTTTCTTGCTTGTAAAGGTGACTGGAAGCCCATAATACATCTACCAACACAGGTTTAAATCTTTCTAAAACTCACTCTTAGCTACTTTTGGTAGCCTTGGTGTTAGTTTTATTTCAAATTGAGTTTTACAAAGTTAACACATAGTTTAAGTAGGGGGAAAATTAACTTGCATTCCGAAAAAAATTATGTTTTGCAAATTTAGGTACCAAAACACCTAGGTAATTAGCCAAAGTAAGTGGACCAAGTCCACACATGCTTAGCTAGTTCCTTTTTCTAGTGTAAAAGTCATTAGTTTAGTTCAATTTTTGCACTAGGATTTTGGGAGTAGGATCGAATTGTCGATAGAAGAGAAAGTAATCTCTGATGCCTTTGCACCCTCTAGTGATCCTAGGCAAGCATATGAACACTCTCTATTCACAACTCAACATCTCCATATAGTTGATCACGTAGATTAACTAGGAGAAATAAAAAGCAGCCCATATCCGCAGATGTTTTTCTTTTGAGAAAGGAACAATAGAACATAGTTTAAATAGGGTATTTTGAAAATGATCATCGCATATCCACACATCCAAAATATGTGCTTGTTCACTTTTTTCTCACACACATCCACACACTAAGCAAAGTAAAGACAGCTAAAACTAACTTTAAAAAACTCACTAAATTCTCCCCACAAGGGCCACAAAAGAATTTATAGACTAAGTTAGGATCAAGGGGGTAGGCATCCAATAAGCCACCTTGATCATTATTCATTTTTAAATATAGAAGTTGATTGTTTAGGGAACTTTCAAATCCACCTATCAGCCCACGAAAAAGAAAACCTGAGTGCGGCAGAGACTCGATTTAGAGGGGGTTAGACTTAGGTGCAGTGCATGCAGTATTAGTTGGGGCTACCTGACCCGGCTAATACTCGGTACTATTGGTTGAACTACCAAGAAGCCCAAGACTCGAATGCTCACATGGGACAATGATGCTTAGTGGCCAAAATTAGGGCATCCTTTCCCTATAGACCCAAGCCTAGATTTGTGCTTTTCAAGTGAGCCATCTGCTTTGTACTTGTTCTTATAGACCCACTTGCATCCAATTGGTTTTGTTCCCAAAGGAGGATGAACCAGCTTCCAAGTGTCATTCTTTATCAAGGTATCATACTCCTTTTGCATCGCTTCATTCTATTTAACATGAGAAGTGGCTTCTTTGAAGGAAATTGGTTCATGATCTGTAGACAAATTCAGTTCATAGTTACAAGAAATATCCATATCAATAAGTAAATCAGAATTATCTATGTCACCTCCATTTTGTCTGGTGAAACTTCTTGTTCCTATCTTTCCAACCTCATCGGGATGAACGTTTTCTTGTGTATTTGTTAGCCATTTTGGGGGACCTTTCTAAGATGGCCCAGGATACTCATTTGACTAAGTCGGAATCGAATCAAGATTCAATATCAAAATTCTGTTAATCATATCATTCAAGGTGTCATCCGTGGTTGGTTCTTCATGTGGGGGAGAGAGTGCTTCAGAAGATAATTCCACAGATTGATTCAGTATAGGAATCCCCCCTTCAAGATGTGGAATCTGATTATCAAATTCTTAAAAAGACTTTTCATGTGTGAATCTAACCAAGCGATCAAGTTACCCCTCAACAACATTGTTAGTCTTGGAAGATTTAAGGAATATGACATCTCTTACTACTACAAACTTCTTATTGACGTCATCATAGAGATGATATCCTTTGGAGGTATTGGAATACCCAAAGAAGATACATTTTTGACTTCTAGCACCAAGTTTATTCCTTTGTACCTTAGGTACCAAATCATAATAGGTGGAACCAAAGACCCTAAAATGTTTTACCGAAGAAATGTGGCCATGCCACATTTCATTAGGAGTTTTTTTTCTAATTGAATTTTAAGGACACCTATTCTATATGTATACAACACATAGAACTACATCAGTCCAAAACATCAATTTTACATTCTTAAAAGACATCATGGAGCAAACCATATTTAAAATTTAATTGTTCATTCTTTCAGCTACACCGTTCTGTTAGGGATTATAGGGCACATTTTTTTGATGTTTAATCCCATGTTGACGAAGATATTTTTAAAATCCATTTGAAGTATATTCTTTTCCATTATCAGTGCTCAAAGAGCCAATATGAGTTTGTGCATCATTTTTAATCCATGAATTATAATTCTTGAATTTTTAAAAAGCATCAGATTTGTTCTTCAATAAGTAAACCCAACACATTCTTGTGTAATCATCAATAAATGTCATCATATATTTATTTCCATTTGCAGAAGAAATAGACATGGGGCCACAAAAATCTGAATGAATAAGCTCAATTTTTCTATGTCCTCTAGAATGTGAATCATGAAATGGTTGTTTTTTATGCTTTCCTAGAATGCAGGCATCACACTGCTTAAGTTTCCTAGGAATTGTAGGCAATCTAGTAACACCATTCTTCTTCAACAATCGAAGGATTTCATAGCTTAAGTTTCCAAATATAGCATGCCATAAAATACTTTATGGAAATGTACCTTCATCATTATGTGAACTGGATGCAAAAAAAATTTCATGAGTAGAGGAACCTTGCAGCTTTAGGAGTCTTTCTTCTTTTATTCCCTCCAGGACAAGTGAGTGATCTGATGCTTTTCTGACCTCAACCTTGTCATCAAACATGTGAAAGGAGTTTCCTTGTTGGTGGATGTGGACCAAGGAAAATAAGTTTCTCCTCAACTCAGGGAGGTATAGAACCTTATGTAGAAGATGATCTGGAAGACCAGACAACTTAAGCTTGATTGTGCTAAGCCCTGATGTCTTGAGCTTGGATTTATCTACAAAGTATACTACTCCATCAACTTTTTTAGTAAATTATTCAAAAAAATATTTTCTAAACGTCATGTGACATGTTTATTATGAATCTATAACCCAATCATTTTTCCAATAAGTAAATGAAACATCAAACAAGTCTTCAATTACTCCATTGTTACAATGTGCTACAACATAATGAGCAGATTCAGGTGCTTAACCTTTGTCTCTATCAAAAGTTCTAGTTTTTTCTTGATTTATTTGCTGCTCAATTTTATCCCAAGGTAGCTTACATGTAGATGCATCATGTCAATCTTTAATGCAGTGTATGCAATGAAGATGAGATTTTTCAGTTTGAGTTTGTCTGCCCCCCCTTCCTCTGAAATTTCTTCTTCCCCTTCCTCTTCGACCACCTCTTCCTCTGGAAGAATATTGAGCATTACTCTTTTCTATATGTGCGAAACATACAACCTCTTCAAAAGACATAGGGGTTTTCATCTTTCCAAAATCCTTCTCTCTTTTTGAAAATTTTTTCTCAAGGGAATAAAAGGTGATTTTCATGAGGTTTCCACTTGCTTGCAATGAATCAATGTAATGTGAGTAAGTGGGATACAATGCCTTAACATATGCTATGAGAGGTATGTCAACTTCTACACCAGTATTCTTAATGCCATGCATGATATATCTTACTTCTGAAGCTAAAGCAATAGGGTCATCAATTTTCAATTCAAGGCTGAACAACTTAATCATTAATTGAACATTTTCAAGTTATGAATGTGAGTCATAGAGTTCTTTTAGTTTACTCAAGGCTTCATAGGAATTTGAAAATGGTGTAATATGGCGATTCACCTCTTCATTTATGAAAGATGTAATCAAGGCATAGGCCTTGCAATCCTTGTTTTCCCAAATAGAGATATCCTTGTCTGAAGTGGGATTTTTTGGTGGATGGTCTCCTTCTCCTTAATAAATTCCTCTCCACAACTCATTAAAAATGAGAGTGTGTTTGATTTTCCGAGACCATTCAGCGTAGTTATCCTTACCGGAGAGAAAAAATCCCACAATAGATATGAGAGAATGCATTATTTTGAAAAAAAAATCACTTTGTTGCCACGGTAAAAAAAATACTGAATTCTGGTTTAAATTCTGCACTTCATTTTTTTTTTTTTTTGTAAAAAATCGATTTGGGAAGAAAAAAAACAAAGGTATTATCTGAGGGAGGGTTTATTCGGGGGAGGTATTCACTGGGGGAGGGAGGGTTTATTTGGGGGAGGTTTTCCTAGGGGAGGGAGGAAGTAGGGAGGCATTTACTGGGGGGAGGGGATTGGGTAGGTATTTACTTGGGGGAGATCGAGATGTAAAAGCAATAGGGAGGGAGTACAAGCCGAGGGAGGAGGCCGACGGTGAGAGGGAGTGGATGGGAGGGGAGGGGGAGGGATCTGCGAGAGGCGTGAGGGGAGGGAAGGGTCACAAGGGAGGGGGAATGAATGAATGGAGGGACGAGGGGATGGGAGGGTCGCAGGGGAGGGGGAATGAGCGGAGGGGAGGGAGCATGAGGGGGAGGGGATGAGTGAGGCGAGGTGTTAGGTCCCAATATTATTAGTTTAGGCCCTTATTGTTATTAGTGTAGCCTCCTTATTGTTATTTTTATACCCCTATAACCCCAAACATTATTATTGTTAGGTCAGCTAGGAATGTATTGTGGCCCCATGGACTCCTATATATAAAAGGAGGTTTTGGTCATTATATTATCCAATAATTTTTCATTTATGTAATGTATTGGAGGTTTCCCCCTCAAAGTGGCTGATTTCTAAGGCATTGATCTCCCTTTTCTTTTATTTTTGGAGCTAGTTTCATAACATTTGGTATCAGAGCTTTGGATTCTCGAGTTTCACTGCTCCAAACAAGTCATCGTGGTATTTTCGCTATAAATTTTTTCTACGAAGGTTCAGAAGATGAAATTTTTAGAGCACGAACACGAAATCTTGAGGAACATCGTGGAAAATTTTCAGATCTTGATTCACAATTTTTTCGAAGATATGATCGGTGGAATTTAGGGCTTTTTGCGGGCTCCTGAATTTAACCTAAACAGGTCATCATGGATTTTTCGCTATAATGTTTTTTCTAAGAGGGTTCAGAAGCTTAAATTTTTACAGAGAGAAGCTGAAATCCTGAGGAATGTCGACTGCAGAGCTTGATTTGAAATATTTTCGGAGATATCATATGTGGAAGTTAGAGTTGTTTCAGGCTCCTGAATTTCATCTCAAAGAGGTGATCATGGGAAAATCGTCATAACTCTCTCTCTGAGAATTGGATTGGAATTCTGTAAAAATTGGCCACAAACAAATGGATTGAAGTTTCCTTTTTATCAATTTTAGAGTCGAAGGAGGAAACAGTGAGACGTGGCGTGTTGTACAAGTTCGCTCTGCTGAACCAATCCATAATTAGGTCATTGTGGGAGATTGCATATAACTTTTCTTTGAAGAATCCAAAACAGGTCAGACCCATGGCATTTTAAAGACACTTCAGAAGGATACTACTAGGCAGAATTACAAATATTGAATATTTGAAATCATAGAGATAATTCAGTTTCAATATCGAGCTCTTCAAAAGTAATAAAAAGGTGTGTATTTGTTTTTTCAAATTGCATAAGTCTTGTGTGAAAAATCAGTTTGAATTGATTCTAGGGCATATTGTAGTATAGATATCAGTATTGGGTTCTAAAATTCCACCTAAAAAGAATTCAACACCCATTAAGCCTTCAGAATTCTCTACTATGACTCATGAAGATGAAGAAATACGACATGACATATCAAAATTACAAGAGCAAGTGCACCAAATTTCACTCTCGCGAAGAGAAACAAAAAATAAGATAGATGGCATGGAAGCTGGCATGGATGACATAGAAGCTAATATCAATGAAAAAATGAAAGAAAACATGGAAAACATGAAGAATGATCTAAAAGAAAACATGGTAGGTTTGAAAATTTTAATACAAGAAATGTTTCCTAATGGTGAAAATATAGTAGAGGAAACTCATGATGAGAAAAAAATAAATGTTAATCATGATTTCATAAACTCTAATGTTGGATGGAAGACCCACCATATTCTAAAGAGGGATATGAGGAATTTTTATGGCAAGGATCCCGTAACATGGATACTACAGTTGGAACAATATTTTGATCTCAATAATGTGCAAAACACACAAAAGGTACGCATTTCAACTTTACATTTAGAAGAAAATACATTTGTATGGTATCGATGGATTTTCTCCCGTAAAAAAATTTTCACTTGGTCATTTTTTACGAAGGAAATGATAGCACATTATGAGGATACAAAAAGCAACACCTTCTTTAGCCAATTGATCAATTTCAAACAAAAGGGTTCAGTGGTGGAGCACATTGAAGACTTCCAAAAATTGAATATAAGGGTAACTAATATTCCATGGGAACATAGGATTGATGTCTTCATAGGGACTTTAAAGGATAAAATCCAACATGAAGTTTATGTTTGGGAACCTAATTCATTGGAAAAGGAATTCAGTTTGGCAAGAAAAATTGAATGTAAAATTATGGTGACAAGGAAGCCTACCACTCATATATATAAATATGGAAGTGTTGCTACTCCTAGACTTCCACAGCCTACAAGGTTGACACCACAAAAATTGGAAGACAAAATAGCAAAAGGGCTTTGCTATAGTTGTGATAGAAAATACACTAAAGGTCATAAGTGTGTTGAGAAGATCTTATTTTACATAGACTGTGAAGACGAAGTAGAAAATGAACAAGAATCTTCAAAAGAAGAGGATATACACCAAGAACAAACCCTAGAAGAGGAAGAGATGAGTCTGACCATATCGTGTAATGCATTGGCAGGAATTAATACTCCTCAAACTCTCAAGATAGGACATATCAAGAAGAAAAAGGTAATAGTGTTGATTGATTTGGTTAGTACCCATAATTTTATTCATTGTAAGGTAGCCAAGGAATTCAATTGTCTCTATACCTAGCACCAGAATGTCAAGTGATGGTTGCAAATGGAGGAACTATAAATTGCTCTGGAAAATGCCATAATATCAAGCTAACCATGGGGGAATATGTATTGAATAGTCCAATTCTTTCCATTCCAATGGGAGGCGCTGATGTTGTACTAGGGGTACAATGGTTACACTCTTTGGGGATGATAGATTTTAATTTTCAAGAAATTTTCTTGAAATATTTTTTAGAAGGAAAGGAAGTCGAATTATGAGGTATCGCAAGGAAGCTGGGAAAGATAATAAGCTCTAATGTCATGACAAATATTATGAAGAAATAAGAACGAGGAGTAATTGCACAATTATGCTCACTAGAAGTTACAACATCAAAATCATCTATTTCTGCAGATCTCCAAAAAGTCTTGGACAATCATTCCAAGATGTTTAAAACTCCCAAAGGGCTCCCACCTATTCATGATCATGATCATGCTATTCATTTGATTCTAGGAAGTGTTCCTCCAAACATCAGGATTTCTAAGGCATTGATCTCTCTTTTCTTCTATTTTTTGAGTTGGTTTCATAACACAAGGGGATGTGAGGTGGAGGAGTTTTGCGGTGAGGGAGAGGATTCATGAGGGGGAGGGGTTCTGTAGTGAGCATTACGAGTTTTGAGGGGGAGGGGTTCTGTAGCGAGGGCGAGGATGAGTGAGTTGTGAGGAGCGAGGAGCAAGGTGGTAGTGAGCTGTGAGGAGCGAGGTAGTAGTGAGGAGCGAGGAGTTCTACGGTGAGGGTGTGGTTGTCAATGAAGCCGAGAGGTCAAGTAGGAGGTTGCAAGAAACAGCCGAATAGGCACATTTTCCTGCAAAAAATTGAGAGCAAAATTTTCACAGTTGCGTGCAAAAAAATGAAAGCTGAATTTGCAAAAAAAAATGATTTGTGTTATGGAAAGCAGAATTGCAGAATTTTTAGAATTGTAGAAGGAGAATTTCTATCATGTGCTGGCAGAGATGCAGAGAGGTAGGTATTCTAGGAGGGAGTTACAAGGGATCTGATACCATGATACCATGTCAAGCCAAGAGGTAACTCCACAAAACTAAATATGAATTAGATGGAGGTTGTGTGTGTACTTATACATGGACGTGAGACTATTGGGATTCATTTCCCAATGTCTCTTGGCCTTCCTTATTTACTATTTTACAATAATATACAATCTCACACAATCCCTTAAGATTAGGTGTTAACATAAATAGAAAAATAATGAAGAAATTGCCAACAAGACATGACAGGTAAACCAAGGCACTAGTTTTGAAACAAGTAAAAATTCATTTTATTTTCTTTCATGAATTTGTTTTATTAGTACTAATCCTCAATTTTTTTTTGTAAATGTAATAAATATAGATATTGATCACCTCTCTCTTTTGATAATATCACATTTCATTTCATAAAAAGTACTAAGTTTTTGCAAGTTCCAGGAAGACAAACAAATGACCATAAGCAAATAGTGTCTCTCAAAGACCATATTTCTTAAGAACATGATCAGGGCAACATCAAAGATTAAATATCCAAAGCATGAGAACATGATTTTTAATAAATAATGCTAAATCAGATCCATCTCACTATTTTAAAACCTCTCAGATACCACTCTTACCATTGCATCCTACTTATTCAGTCAATAAATCTTCATCTCATTTTCCTTCACAGTCATTTTCTTGCCTCTCTTTCACTAACCTGTAACCCAAGAATAAAACCATCCAGCTCCCCTTCAAAGCTGATTCATTTCATTTCCTTTTCATTTTGTCAAATAAACCTTGCTCCACTGCAAAAAATTTCATTCATAGTCCTTCAAAATTATTGCTTAATGCTCGCGTTAGATGATGGAGCATTCCGAATTAAGGCCTCCCTTCTAACAAGACTTGGCCTATAGACATCATCACATTATCTAGGTTCAAGGTTAGAGTTCTCTTTCAAGTACCTTGAGGCATGTATGCCTTAATGATAAGTTCTCTCACTAACAATCATTGGAATACACCAATTTCCATTGATCGTTGGATCTTATGAGTGGCTCGACACTAGCTCATCTATTCGCACTTCACAAGATGTACTTAGGTACCATGGCACTCATTGAAATTAATGGTGAGTTTGCCTCGCATTGGTTAATGACATTCATTAATGGATGGTAATCCAATGCATTATCTTTATGATCGACATCAACACATTTATTCGCATGACTAGAATTGTACCATAGAATTTTGTAACGATTGAAGACTACATCATTTCAGCAGTTTGCAGCAGGAATAAATTTGTAACAACAACAGTAAATATCCCAATATTTTCATCAACACAAAGAGAACAAAGAAGAAAATCAAATTCCTTTTTTTACATTTTTGACACCTAATCCTAAGGGGTTGGGTGAGATTGTATATTATTGTAATTTAGTAAATAAGGAAGGCCAAGAGTCATTGGGAAGTGAGTCCCAATAGCCTCACCTCCATGTATAAATACACACACAATATCCATCTAATACACATTGAGTTTTGTGGAGTTACCTCCTGGTTTGACATGGTATTAGAGCTAGTCCCATTTTTGGCATTCCTGCCTTTCGTGTAACTCCCTCATGCTCTGCATTTTGCAGACTCTCATTATGAATTCAGTTTTCTGTTTACTGCTCGTGCCATTTTGCATTCTGGAAAATTCTTAGTTTTCTTTTTACTGCAAATTCTGAAATTATTTTTTCTGCACATTCTGCCTATTGTTTCTGCACACCACTATGAAATTTATGCTCAAATTCTAAGCACAGTTAAATTTATTGTACAATTTTTATTGTTCACTCACTCCCATTCACTGTGAAAGTTACAATGCCCTCCCCTCACAGTCGCTCTCTTCTCACCACAACGCTTGGCCCACTCGCATTGTCCATCCCTCACCTCTTGGCTATCCCAAACCCACTCACTACAGATCTTTCCCATCCACCCACGCTGACCACTCCCAACCCCGCTCACCCGCTCATCGCACAGCTCACACCCCCTCTCTCCCTCACAGCCATCACGTCTCTCCCATCAACCTTCCCACTCTCCCCTGCCCCCTCACCGCACTCCCCATCATACAACTCACACCCCTCCTTCTCCCCTCACCACTCGCCCTCCCCTCACACAATCCTCGCCCCCTCACCTGCACTTCCTGCTCACGCCCACCCCTCAACACTCCACCTCCCTCCCCTCCCACACAGATTCTCTGCGTTTTTTCATTCTGCCATAATACCAATTTAATTTTTTTTAAATTTTCACCTCCCCCAGATTTCACCTCCCCCATAATTCACCTCCCACAAAAATCACCTCCCCCAGTAATCACCTTCCCCAGAAAATACCTCCCCCAGATAATACCTCTATTTTTTCCTCCAATTTTTTTACAAAAAAATAAAAAAATAAATAAATTGCGGAATTGAAACCAGAATTGATTTTTTTTACCCAGCAAAGTATTCTTTTTTCCTTCAAAAGAATGCATTCTCTCATATCTATTGTAGGAGTTGTTCTCTCCGGCAAGGAGAACTATCCTGAATGGTCTTGGAAAATCAAGCACACTCTCATTTTTAATGATCTGTGGAGAGGAATTTGTGAAGGAGAAGATGACCTTCCACCAAAAAAGCCCACATCAGACAAGGAGATTGCCATTTGGGAAAACAAGAACTAAAAGGCCTATGCCTTCATTTCAGCTTTCGTAAATGAAGAGGTGAATCACCATATTACACCATTTTCAAATGCCTATCAAGCCTTGAGCAAGCTAAAATAAATCTATGACTCACATTCAGAACTTGAAAATGTTCAATTAATGATTAAGTTGTTCAGTCTGGAATTGAAAAATGATGATCCTCTTGCTTTAGCTTCAGAAGTAAGATCTATCATGCATGACATTAAGAGCACTGGTGCAGATGTTGACATATCTCTCATAGCATATGTTAAGGCTTTGTATCCCACTTACTCACATTATCTTGAGTCATTGCAAGCAAGTGGAAACCTCGTGAAAATCACTTTTGAGTCCCTTGAGAAAAAGTTTGTAGAAAGAGAGAAAGCTTTTGGAAAGATGACCACCCCTCTATATTCTGAAGAGGCTGTATGATTTGCAGATAGAGAGAACATTCATGCTCAAGATTCTTCCAAAGGAAGAGGTGGCCGAAGAGGAAGAGGAAGAATAAATTTCAGAGGAAGGGGGGGTAGACAAACTCAAACTGAAAAATCTAATCTTCATTGCATACCCTACAATAAACACTGGCATGATGAATCTACATGCAAGATACCTTGGGATAAAATTGAGCAAAAAAGGAATCAAGAAAAAGGTAAAACTAGTGATAGAGACAAAGGTAAAGCACCTAAATCTGCTCATTATGTTGTAGCACATTATAACAATGGAGTAACTGAAGACTTGTTTGATGTTTCATTTACTTCTTGGAGAAATGATTAGTTGCTAGATTCAGGAGCAACATGTCACATGAAATTTAGAAAACATTTTTTTGAAGAATTTATTGACAAATTTGATGGAGAAGTATACTTCGCAGATAAATCCAAACTCAAGCCATCAGGGCTTGGCACAATCAGGCTTAAGTTGCCTAGTCTTCCAGATCATCTTCTACATGAGGTTCTATACCTCCCTGAGTTGAGGAGAAATTTGTTTTCCTTGGTCCACATCCACCAGCAAGGACACTCCATTCACGTGTTTGATGGCAAGGATAAGGTCAGAAAAGCATCAAATCGCTCACTTGTCATGCAGGGAATAGAAGAAGGAAGACTCTTGAAGCTGCAAGGTTCCTCTGCTCATGCACAAAACTTTGCATTCGGTTCACATCATGATGAAGGTACATTCCCATCAAGTCTTTTATGGCATGATAGATTTGGACACTTAAACTATGAAAGCCTTCGATTATTGAAGAAAAATGGTGTTAATGGACTACCTACAATTCCTAGGAAACTTAAGCAATGTGATGCTTGTATTCTAGGAAAGCATAGCAAACAACCATTTCATGATTCACATTCCAGAGCACATAGAAAAATTGAGCTTATTCATTCAGATTTATGTGGCCCTATGCATGTTGCTTCTGCAAATGGAAATAAATATATGATGACATTTATTGATGATTACACCAGAATGTGTTGGGTTTACTTATTGAAGAACAAGTCTGATGCTTTTCAAACATTCAAGAATTTTCATGCATGGATTGAAAATGATGCACAAACTCATATTGGCTCTTTACGTACTGATAATGGAAAATAATACACTTCAAACAAATTTGAAAATTATCTTCGTCAACATGGGATCAAACATCAAACAATTGTGCCCTATAATCCCCAACAGAATGATGTAGCTGAAAGAATGAATAGGACAATTTTAAATATGGTTCGCTCCATAATGTTTTTTAAGAATGTAAAATTTATGTTTTGGGCTGATGCAATTCTATGTGTTGTATACATAAAGAATAGGTGTCCTTAAAATTCAATCAGAAACAAAACTCCTTATGAAATGTGTCATGGCCACATTCCTTCGGTAAAGCATTTCAGGGTCTTTGGTTCCACCTGTTATGCTTTGATACCCAAGGTACAAAGGAATAAACTTGGTGTTAGAAGTCCAAAATGTATCTTCTTGGGGTATTCCAATACCTCCAAAGGATATCGTCTCTATGATGAATTCAATAAGAAGTTTGTAAGAGCAAGAGATGTCGTATTCCTTAAGTCTTCCAAGACTGAAAATTTTGTTGAGCGACAACTTGATCGCCTACTTAGATTCACACATGCAAAGTATTTTCAAGAATTTAATAATCAGATTCCACATATTGAAGGGGGGATTCCTATACTGAATCAATCTGTGGAATCATTTCTTGAAGCACTCTCCCCCACCTGAAGAACTAACCACGGATGACACCTTGAACGATGTGATTGATAGAATTGAGAGATTGAATCTTGATTCAATTCCAACTCAGTCAAATGATTAGCCTGGGCCACAAGCATCTTCACCAAAGCACTTCGAAGGGAAAATTTTGAAAACTTCAAAACAATGCTTGGACTCACCAACATCCCTTCAGATTAAAGGGGGTAATGTTGACACCTAATCCTAAGGGGTTGGGTGAGATTGTATATTATTGTAATTTAGTAAATAAGGAAGGCCAAGAGTCATTGGGAAGTGAATCCCAATAGCCTCACCTCCATGTATAAATACACACACAATCTCCATCTAATACACATTTAGTTTTGCAGAGTTACCTCCTGGTCTGACATACATACTCCATGATCCAACATCAGCAGCCACACTCTTCCGTAAACACAACTCATCCACATTGAAGGTAAGTGAAGGTATGTTGTTTTCTAATTTTTAGTCATGCAATTCCTTAAAATACTAAAATTATAATTTTGGAAAATTCCACACCACCACTATACTCCCTTTCTCATATTGCCATAAACTGAAAAACACCTTTAGTTGTGGGGAAGGGACACCAATTCATATTCACATGTCATACATCATCACACATTTTCATTTCATTCCAACTCACATATTCTTCCCAATAAACTATTGTTGCAGTATTATTCCTAAAGATTATATGTTTTGCAAATTATCAATTCATTGATAGATATTATAGGACTTGAAATTACACTCTCAATGTTTTTATGTACTTTCATACAAAAAGAAAAAAAGTATTATTACACAAGAACTAATGCTCAAAAATTTTGGTTGTCACACAATAACCAACCATAACAAATATATGTTGCAATCAAATGCATTACACTTTTCAAAAGAGAGCATGATGACACAAAGTTTGAAGAAAATCAATACAATTCAAAAGCTCATAAAGAATCAAAGCATTTCAAGAAGATAAACTTATGGACAAATGAATCAATGCAATAGTTGCATGAGGACACGCAACAACTTCAGTTGGGGGGTATGTTGAGTCTCAAAATTGTCTTCCATATTCATCCATATTTACATCATTTCATAACCATTTATCCCTCATTTCATAACTATATAGCCTAAAACCCTACATCAAGTAACCATCTTCATGATCATATAGGTTATAATAATCATTTTCCAAATTTTTTAATTTTATTTTTTTTAAAGTGAATTTATGATTAAAAACTAGGAAATTAACATGGTTTCATATACATGTATTTATGTGTTATGAGTTTTGTGACATTTGTAGGCTTATTTGGAGGTTCTAGAAGGGTCTTACTTGGCCTCCCAAGCACAAATTCCAATTTCAACTCAAGAGGTGGACCATATTCCAAGGAGAAATATCATGGAGATCTTGATATGTCATGGGATTTGTATCTAGTATTTAGGGATAAGTTGAGATAAGTATGGATCTAGTAGATATTTAAGGGATTTACATTTATTGAGAAGATATCCCTAATTCATGTATAAATAGGAGGAGCTTCCTTCAAAGGAAGCTAACAAGTTGTTAATTATTCATTGACCTCATATTTATGATGATTCATTCAGCACGAGTAATATCATTTTCTCCAAATCATGAGTTATGAGTGTTGTTTGATTCTTAAGATGTGACAGTTGTTCATGTGTGCTCATTGAGGAATGGATGGATCCCCATCAACCACAATTCGCATACATATATAACATAGTTTGATTTATTTTGTTTCCTTGCCTACAAGTTTGTTTTATTTTTTGCAAGTGTGATTTATTTTCTGTAGGTGTGATTTCATTTCTTAGATTTGATTTTATTGTCATTAAACTACTTACTTACTAGCTATCTTAGTTGGCTTTCTTGGCAACTAAATCACTAGTTTCTATTTACTGCTTTCTAGACTAGTTTACTGCTTTCTATATTATCATAGTTTTCTTCTAATAGATTTTCACTTTAGTTATCATTAAATTTCTTGCTTACTACTTCTGATAGTTTTCTTACTTGATAGATAAATCAATAGTTGTTCTAGGTTTACCTGCTTTCTAGATTATCATAGTTTTCTTCTTATAGTTGTTCAAAGATTAGTTTATAAGTTTTTAGAAAGACCATGGAATTCGTTCATTCCACCCTTAGAATCTAATTTAGTTTTCTTACATGTGATTTCTTTGTAGTTTTCTTTACTTATACTTGTCATATTCATTTCCTTTCTTTCTTTCCATCCTAAACAAACCTTCTACAACAGTTTCATCTGAGGTCCTGTATATTTTGGTTTACTTCTAAGTTTACGAAACCCCTGGGTCGACATATTAAAATGACAAGGATTTAACATATAATTAAATCACCCTACAATCCCTATCTCTCCACCTTTGGGAGAGGACTTGTGGTTTTATTTGTTGATCTCTTTCAATTCCATGCATCTCAATTAACACAACCATGCATTACATTGATTTTTCATGCTCTTTATTTTGATTTGCTACAAGTTTTAAGTTCATTTAATTTCATAGAAAGTTTAGATTTTTTTCATGAAATCACCTATAACTTGATTTTATTTGCCTTGAGTATCATTCCAAGTTTTCTTATTCTTCACCATTAAGCACACCTTACATGAATCAAGTATTTAGGAAAATTATACTTCATAAAACAACATTTTATTTCATGTCAAGAAAATATATTTCAATTTGAAGTTGATTTTTTATTCTTTTCTTAATTTACTTTTAGATATCTTACATGCCCCAAGAATCACTAAAACTTACCTATAGCTTAAGTAGGTTGAATAGAATTTTAGGGAACCTCTACCTCTACTAGCTCCTTACTATGAGATCCAAATATTTGGGTGATGGTGAGGTATGAGAATTACAATTTAATTTCAATCTTCATTTTATAATCTAAATAATAAAATAAAACCAAGAGAATTTCACATCACACTTTAATTTACTTGCAAGTTTTCAAATTTTTTTATCTTGATGGTTTAATGTTTCACATGCAAATATCATTTCCTATTTAAAAAAGCACTTTGGATGCAAGCATTGTAATCTCTTAAATTTTGCAAAAAATTTAATTCTCTTATACTTGGAATATTTTTTACTTTTGGAACTCCATTTCATGTTTTCATTTTACTGGTCATGGATGAGTGATGTATATCTATTTCAAGTCGTCTTATCTTCTTTTTTAATGTTTCATGGCAAGTTATTTCGATAGACATTGACAAGGATCATCTCACTTACATTCTTCAAGTAGATTATTTATTTTTTTCATTTGGGAAAGATACCTTTACATGTTTTTATTTATCAATTTGTTTATCTTATAAACATTCTTTTATCTTTCATTGATTATATCTTGTGCTAATAGTTTCTTGTTTCACTTTTCAGTATTACTTTTGCTTTCCATTTGAAAGAATTTCATTTCATTTAAGGAAATATAATTTCATTTTAGAGAAATAATTTGAAGGAACTATTTGTTTCATATGCTTTATGCTTATCTTATGTATTGACGATTATTAATGGTTATTTCACATATCACATTTCTTATAAATATTAAGAAGTAGTACATCTCACTTTAACACTCTCCTAGAAAACTCACATCTTTAACTAAGTTTTCCTTTAGGGACCACCCTCCATAACTAGCCTAGGAGATAGCTTAAACAGAGAGAGTTGTGAATAGGTGACAATCCCTTCTCTAGATTCCTTGCAACCAAACACACCTTGTGGGATTAAAGGATTTTCTAACTAAATGTAGGTAGGTTTAGGTGGCAAGGTCAACATATTTTGGTTTTGTTGCCGGGAACAATATTTCTTGTACCTAGGAAATCGACTAACATTTGGTTTTAGCATATTTAACTTTAGATTTAGATTGTTTCTCACTTGGCGACTCCACTGAATTCAAATTTTACAAGGGTTTCTACTAGGAGAAATTCAAGTGGTCTAGTTAGCCCCTCTCTTGATCTTGAAAATGTTTTAGAGATAGGTTCAATATACTTTCTCATAGTAGAACTCTTGTTAGTCTTGGGAAAAATGCTATTTCTTATATTCATTTTCTTTTTTAAAAATGACGAGAGGCTAGCATCACGAATGATCATTTTACTCCTTGTAATTTTACTAACATAAATGAATATTCTCACAATATCATTGACAAGGCTATTGAAAGGTTTCCTTATTTTCAAGGCAACAATTCCATTAATTCTACATCACATGTAAAGAACTTTAATTTTTGCATTTTTAAGTGGTGTAACATTGCTAACTATGAGGATGTGAAGATGAGACTTTTTGTTCTCTCTTTATAAGAGGATGATCTTCATTAGTTCACCGAGCAACCTGCTAACTCATATGACTCTTTACAAACAATGATTAATGATTTCATGGGAAATTTTGGAGAGAGAAGATAAAATAGTCACTTGATCAGTGCCATTAGAAAGATGAAGAAAAATGAGAATGAAACCATTGAGGATTTTAACAAGATATTCAATGAATTGGTAAAAATCATGTATACTAATGTTAAACCTCATGGTGAATTTATTTTATGCCCATATTTATATTTTTTTGGTGTCGACACTACTTATGAGTTGAGGAGGAATGAGCCTGCAACTTTTGGTGTAGCTCAAATGGAAACCTTGAAGACAAAAAAGGCTAGAAAGAAATCAGGAAAATATTAAATTTCTGGTTTCAATAGAGGGCCATCAAAATCTAATGATTCCAAAGGCAAGGAAAAGGAAGAGACTACACATTATCCTATTAAATAATTAACTCAACTCACCTAGAGCATGGAAGAAAATAACACTAAATAAATGCATGCCATGCAAAATAGGTTGGTGGCCATGGAAATATCACAAGTGAAAAGATTGCAATATAGGAAAAATGATAGATGGAAAAATATGGAAGGTCTCGAACAATATTAAATGCCTCCAAATCTATTGGAATCCACCAACATGGTAAATCAAATTTCCCCTTTTTGTAGGCCATGTAATGAGTTCCATGAAGAGGACACATTCCCATATGTAAAGATAATTATGGAAGGTGGCATGTTGGGAGATGAACATGAAGGAACAAGTGGTCAAATCAATATTTTCTCCATGGAAGATCAAATATACACCATTGAAAGAAATCAAGAGATTGACCATAGGCCTAATAATATTGGGGTTGACAATATGATTGCAAATTCTGAAAAAGTCACTAAAATGTTTGGGGAAAAGGCTACTTTTGTATACATTATTGCTATGGAAAAACATAAAGGGATGAATTATCGGAGAAGGGATATTCAAGGCTGGAATAATCACAAAAATGTTTCTCCTCCTACTTCAGAATTAAATTCTGACTTAGGAAATTAGGTGAATAATGAAAAGGTTTATATCCCAGTGAAAATACTTTTAAAGATACAATCTCAAAGGGCTAAGTTACTAAGTTACATTGAAGTTACTCGAAGGGAATAAAATCCTAGTGATGAACTAGAATATGAAGAAATTGTATTCAAAAGTATGAACTTTTATGTGGGGAACGAAGATAATTTACCATTTTATGTTTCTTTGATAGTGAATGAACATCTTTTACATAACTGCATGCTTGATTCAGTGGCTTCATCAAATTTCATGACCAATAAATTCATGAAGCAATTGAATTTAATGGTATCTAGTCCCTATCAAAACAAATGTTCAGTGGATTCTAAGATAATTGAAGATTGTGGGATAATTAAGGATTTACAAATTTTCCTAGCTGTATACCCAGACAAAATAATGGCTATGGATATTTTTGTGATATATGTTCGTGATTCATGGGGAATGCTTTTATCAAGAAAATGGGCATCATATTTTAGGTGGTAGCCTTCAAATGGACTTATCATATGCCACCATCCCCATGCATGATAATACCTTTGTTAGACTTGATCAGGAGTTAGAGAAAATATATCATGTTGAGGATCCAAGGAAATCCAACAATGATATTATCTATAGATCATGCCATAAAGGAAGTGATGAAATGCTGATAATTTTTCTTCACCTACTAACATAATAGATTCAAAATGAAGAGATTAGACATAGCTCAAAAATATTGGGTACTTCGAATCCTCCATCAGAACATTTCAAATACAATATAGTAAGAATGGTAGTAACTACATCATCATCAACATCGCAACTAACCAAGAAGAAAAAAAAAGCGAAAAATAAAATAAAATAATATATATATCTATATATATATATATATATATATATATATATATATATATATATATATATATATATATATATATATATATATGAATCACTAGTTTTTAGCAGAATCAAGGCTCAAAGAATCAATATTTGAAAAGGAAAAAAGAATATTCTTGGTATATTTAATGGCCACAAACAGGTTAACATTAGGGAAAGTCATAGTCCCAAGATAGTCAGAATTGGACAAGGCACATCAAAGAAATAAGCTATGATTTTCCTCTGAGTAGGCAGGTTTTCAAGAGTGATTTCACCGAAGACATCTGATTCCATGAGGAATCTTCTTGTATCATATTTCTAAACTTATCCCTTGTCATTTTTGTTTAAGTAGTGTTGCGTCAAAATTTTCATGGAGTTGTTGCTATGTGATATAGTGTATGATTAGATCAACAGAGAGAAAGAGACAAGACTACTGAGACAATAAAGGGATCCCAATCCTAAATGATCATACATGCAACATGAAAATGAAACCAATTTTATGCTACAAAGAAGAGAGATGGATCCTAGCCTCTTCACAGGTTGGGGAAGGATTTTGAAGTCATAGCAGAATCCTCGCACTTCACTCAAACTATTTTATTCATCTGCACTTGATCTCAACACCTACACACAACCACAAACATTTAAGGACAATAAATGATCTTCCTTGGAATATCGTTAGAACAAAAGAAATATAAATCGGTTATAATATCTGTTGAATACACAATCATATACGGGAAGGAACATGAATTTTCATTAATCATATAAAATAATACAATGCTTATACCTTCACCTCAAAGCTTCTTCTCCTCCAACATGTAGGATGGTATCCTCTCCTAATACAACAGAGATCTCGTCCTATTTTTGAATACCTCCTCCTACTCCCTTTCCTCTTGGTGACATTATATAGGCTCATTATGTCCTATAGGAGAATGTATCTAGACACCTAGGGGATTGAGAAGTTATGAAACTTCTACAAAAATGGACCCAAACCAACTCATACACAATTGGGTCAAGTTGATCTCATTGGGAATGGAAAACTCTAGAAACATTTTTCACAATTTTGAAATTTTTTCTCAATTATCTCAATTATGAAACCATTTTTATCTCATAGTTATAATGTTTTGGAAAAATAATTATGAGAAATTGATCAATTATTTAATTTCACCCTTTTATCATGGGATAAATCTTACATAAGTAAAAAAAAAGGTGAAAAGAGATGCATTTTATCCAAACAACTGAGGTAAGTTGATATTTGATTTCTCTCACTATAATGGAGTGGAAAATAGGGTTATAACATATGCCCCCTAATGCATGAGGTCAAAAGAGAAACTAATGGTAAAAATGCATTACTTTAACACTAAAATCTAAAAATGGGAGGAAGGAGCCAAGACCATGAAGTTGGATTAGAGGAAGTCAAGTGCTAAAATTTAGACTATGTTGATAACATCCCCGAGGTGGGCATATCCATGCTCAATCATAAAGAGATACTGAACATGGCCGCCATAAAATGCGGATACATGACATGAAATGCTAGAACATGGCCAGGAGGACATACATAGTGGATCCATGTGACTCAATAGATAGAGCATAGCCACCAAAAAATACAATGTGGATCTATGTCACAGTATACATCAGTAGGAATATGGAAACATGACAGATAGAGAGGTGTCCCAGAAAAACCTCAAAGTACATAAATGATACGTAACTCCAATGCATCCTAGGAAGGGTGCCATATAAGAGTGAGATGTTCCTAACCCAGTGTCTTTGGCATAACCTTGATGGTATGAATCTACACATGCGAATAGATGAGTTCAAGTTGAGCAAGGTAGAAACCGCCTGATTACCAACCAATGAGGTAAACCAGTTACAGACGTGAGGGAAGCCATCAATGAGGATAATGGATCCCAAGGTACCTAGTACACACTAAGTGTGAATAAATGAGCTAACATTGAACACTAGTGAACTCGACCAATCAAGATCCAATTATGTAAACCCACTTTTGATTGTGAGGAAGGATTCCACTGAGGTCTACAAGCTCCAAGGTACTACCGATTCCTAGATACAGATCCTAGATAATGATTTGAAGTCGACACGAGAAGATCCATAGAAGGAGGAACGTAATGTATCCCCTATCAATCGACATAGAAAAAACCAAGATGATATGATGAATGGATGAAGTCATGAAGCGATGAAGGATAATTGACACAGGGATGGCCAAATCAAAAAGTTCAACAGGCTACTACAGATGGTCGATGCAGGCTGAGACTTCCCTTAAACACGTAGTGGAATGAAAAAAGAGTGACTTGGCAGCATGACTAATGAGCACAATGTGATATAATGAAACGATGAAGGAGGCATCGAGGCATGCTCCATATGACTGGAAGAGTAACCAGCCGAAGGGGTAAAGAGTTGCATATGGATGGTACAACTCCTAGGAAAGCTAAAAACCAACTATGAGATAATGAAGAAGACATGTGCCATGTTCAAGGGAGATGCAACTTACGATACCATTTTTATGACTAATGGAAATAAATGTTCCCTCGCTTCTCTTTTTATAAGTTCCTTTTACGTAAATTTTTCCCCCAAGCCCAAAAAAGAGATACAAGTATACAAGAGGGAACCTCCTAGCCACAATAGACTAGGGTATTCCATTTTTTTAACTAGTCTACCCCAGTTTGGAAAATGTTTAAACTTATACTAGTTAGACCACTCTTCAAGTACTTTAACAAGTGTGAGGTAGACAAGTTCACTCGACAATATTTTATAATTTAATGAGTCTAAAAATAGCTTAAAGGGAACTCCAACAGGAGGAATGAGTGGTATAATGGATAGAAATTGTTTCTAGTAATGGTGGAATTTCTCATGAAATAAAGAGGACAAGAGGTTGGCTAATAGGACCACTCATCGAAGTAGGTCCTCCAAGGAAGGGTAAAACACCAAGTGAAATAGAATGGTAGGTTGAGTAGATGATGATGATGATGAAATGGACAAACTAAGGCTCAAACTGAAAAAATAGGCTGATAAAAAGTGGCAATCACAAGGGATAAAGTGTGGAATCCTCCTGGGATATGGCTATAAAAGAGATGAAGAAGAGGACCTGAGGCTCAAATCCTAGGTCATGGCGGGTCAAAAGGAGGGATTCCAAGAGATAATAAAAATTGATTGCATGGAAACCAATTCGAAAAGAAGATGCTAACTAAGGTATCCATCATAAGGTAAGTCTACTGCCAGGATATGACATGCATAAAGTAAATGGAGAAATTTGCAACATGACAGGGTCAGACCTAATGCATAAAAATATACTGACAACCAAAATGCAAAATCAATGAAAAATTCCCTACCCCTATATGCCAGTAGAGGAAATGTACCTAAGTTCCAATGGATGTCGTAATAGAAACACCACCCTGTCATGTAAAAAACATCTATATAGACTAGACTCGTGGTTCAATCACATAATGAAAGAAATAATCATGGATGAGGGAAAAACAAGACATATATTTTTGGTTTTTTGTGTTATATATATATATATATATATATATGGATTTTATTTAAAAAAATCGATTTTTGGCATAAATAAGGCATGATAAATACTTACATCACACACCAAACCAAAAAGGGGATAAATAATCACACTCTTATGTAAAATTTGTACAAGTGCGACATAGTCTAGTAGGTCATGCTAAGGTGTGGCCACAGCAGGGAAAATTCCAAGGGTTTCTATACAAAAAATCATGGAGGGAAAGGTAACCATATGACTCACCAAAGTGGGGCCATGCCAAAGGAAGTGAAATTGTCCAATCCGGAAAGGTTGACCATACCAGGGACATTATAACATAATTACTCTCTCAAAATGAACCTGAGGACATAAGGGAGGATCAAGACATAAATATGGTACAAGAATCTCATTAAAAAGTGGTAAGGAGTTCGACAATTCATTTGCAAGTTCAGTAGTAGAAGCCCAAGACTTGACTCGATCCAAGGGTAGTACTTCCAAGGAACAACGAGGAGGTTCCCCCTAAGTCAATTAAAGATTTATCTTTCCAAGCTCTACTTGTTCTAAATCAGGGATACTAGAGGCAGAAAGAGGATTAACCTCCCTATGATTCAATGGATAGATCCATGACCTCCAAGTTAACTAACTAGGAAGGCTCATCATTAAGGGATTCATATGGAACAAGCGAAGGGGTGGACCATTTGGGAAAAATAACCTGATCATATTCCATATTAGGATGGAGTTTCTGACCAACGTCAGGAGGTACTGACGGGACTACCGAAGGGACAATATATTCCACAACAAGTGGTGGAGGGTGCTCACTAGGTTGATCATCTTATATAATGACATGCGACACAACCCATGGATCGGGAGGTTTATGGGGTCCACAGGTGTCATAAGATATCATATGCATAGGAGCAGTGGTAGGAGTCGAAGGAGTGTTGGGTGAAGGGAGTTGAGGAAAAACCTCCATAAGAGTAGAACTTTTAATAGTCCAACACCAACACTCTGAAAATTTACTAGGGTGGCTTCCAAGAAGTGGCACAGAATTCCTGGTGGTGGAAATCTTGGCTGATGACACACAATAGTCATGTTGATCGATGGTGACAAATTTTCCTTCATGGGTAAAGAAAAGTATACATAAAACAGAAGATATGATATGGTCATGGCATAAAACCAACCACAACTAAGGAGAAGGTTGTAATCCAAAGAGGCGTTGAAAATTTATGCATCAACATATACCATTTTTCTACCTAAATCAATGGAATAATGTGGAAGGACTCCCTTGGGTATGAAATTATAATAGTTGAAGGCTTGGAGATTGGTGTTGGAAGCGATGAGTTCCAGAGAACCAAGAGATTTCCAACATGATATCAACATGACACATGTGAAAGAACCCTCATCCACCAACGTGCGATGGATATTCTTTTGAAATATCCATACGATGATTTGGAAAGCAATCTGATGGGAAATATGAGGAGAAAAATTCTTGACATTGAAAGAGATGAGACTAGAGTCAGATAAATCAACTCCACCGATGGTAGACAACAAGGCCTTGCATTGCTGAGGAAAAATTTGCATGACCTCCAAGGCAGACATGGCACAAGGATCATGGGAAAGATCTTAAACAATGTTGTAATGTTGAGAAACCCTAGAAGAAGGGTTGCATGTTGTCTTATGGAGAACACCCTTAGGGGGACGATAGAAAGATTCCATAGGCTTTTTGAAAGTAAGAGGTCTAGTGGAACTAGGTGGATATGGTGAGTTCTTAGAAGGATAACTTGACTCAGGAACATCATATGATTAGGCTCGTGTAGCCATGTTTACATCTTCCTTGCACATGAAGACGGATGAACTATGAGGGGGATGGGAAGATGACCCCTTGTTTCCCCCTTCTGGAGGTTGAGAAGGTTGAGTAACCATATGTTTTTGAGGTTGTGTACGGAATGGGTGAGTCAAAAAAATAGGTTTTTGAGTAGACGGTGGTGAAATAAGACTATGGACCTCATCCTTTCGAGAACACTCATGAGTAAGGTGAGTGCCTTGAAAATTTTTACAGGGGAACTTAACTTTTCGGTGACACTCACTGATGCCCCCTCCCTAACTGTAACGTTTGGTTTGAGACTCTTGGGTAGTTTGATTCTCTTCTTTATTTCTCTTATTATTATTTTTTTCTTACCATTGGATAGAGGGTTGTTCTTTGGTTGAGTGGAATTCATTGTGAGAATATCACTAGACTTCTCAGGAGGGGGTACTTTAGCAGATCCACGCGCACTTGTTGGGGATTGAGATGTAAAAATCAATTTCCAAATTTGGGTAGCAAGTTGGATCATGGAATTATAAATAGACCTAGTCACACCATCGACATGTAGGCCAGGAACAAGTTTAGGAGGGTCAATAGAGGGCCTAGGGGCATTAGGAAAAACTTCGTACAATGTATCTTATTGGGAATAGATAAGGTCCAACTATTGGGTAGCTACGATTTCTTTCTCCTCGGTAATAGCTTTAAACATGGACACTTCCTTGTAAATATGAGGTCGGAGAGATCGAATAAACCATTTACATAGAATCTCATTAGTTAACTTGGTTCTCACTAACCTCTCACGACAACGCCATTCATGAATGTGATCATATATTGGCGTGGCATCATCTTGTTTAAATTTGTATAAAAGGTCAGATTCGAGATCATACTGAGTAGGCAACTGGAAATGTGTCATGAAAGTTTGAGCTAGGGAGGAAAAGTCACCATAAGATGCAGTATCTAACTCGATATACCACTTTGTGGCATCCCTAGTTAACGTTTATTGGAACAAGTGAATTTTAACATAATATCCACCAAATAATTAGATGAGCACCATAAATGATATGTGGTAATGTGAGTGGATGAATTATCCCCAGGCTTCCCTTCAAACTTGGGAATATTTAATAGTAACTTGGCGAGCATGAATGGCCACCAGGGATCATGACAGATGAGGTCATTAGTCAAATTTTCAAAATATGGTAAATCGAGAGAAGATAAAAATGGATTGTAAATTTTACTAAATGGTTCATAGGTAGGAGAAGCCCTTGACCAACCTTGCAGTCCCCAAATATAAGGATTAGATTAATGTACTTGCTAGTATAGAAAAGGGTTCACCCTAAAAAACTGTTTTTGTGGGACAACATAACTGGTAGATGGATGCTACCCCCCAGGTTAGAAACCTCCGGAGAGAAATGGAACCCCAAGAGCAAGACTTATTATGGGGTTGTCCCTAGGGTTAAAAAAAATACTACTCTACACAATAGGACTGAAATAAGGAGAATAGACTGGATTTGAGACGGCACTGGAAGGGGGGTTGCCCCCAAGTAAACTAGCCTCTCTAGTAAAAGTACTGGTAGGTGGTACCCGGCCAAAGAGCGAACTATACCAAGCTTGTACCATACTAGAATGTACATTTCCCCCAGGGTGACTAGGGTAAACTGACGATCCCCCCCACATATTTCTTGAAGTAACTATTCCTAACTTAGGAACAAGAATGGTTGGTTAGGAAATGATCGTTGAATAAATTCCTAGACCTACTGGATGACTAGGTTGAGGTACCATAGTCAGCATAGAAGATGGTGTGGGCACAGAAACATTCGTAAAATCAGTAGGAGCCATGGTAGAGGTTGGTGGAATGCCCTAGGAAGAAGTGAGAGGCATGGACGAAGGAGTAGGAATGGCCACATTGAGAGGTGGCAACGCTAAAATGACAGCTGAGACTACTAATGCAGAAGGTAATGAGGTCTCAGAATCCACCATAGGGTAAAGAGTAGACAAAATCACATAATTATAAGCTGGTGTGGAACTGTCTGAGTTCAACCGCAATAAGGTAGGTACTAATGAATCGGTTAAAGGTGGATTAGCAGGAGCGTCAACGTCATCCGCCAAAGTCTCAATAGAGGACATATCACTATCAGTGGGACCAAACATAGATTCCAATACTATGTGGTGGTCTAAGTCTTGAGCACCGATAGGCACCCTCTGAGTAGGAGAAATGAGTCCACTTCGTTCAAGAAGTAAACCTTGAAGACGGCATAACCGCCGACGAACAAATTTAGCCTGGGTGATAGTAATTAAAGTACAATTGTATTAGTACAAACAACCTAAGAAAACAACTATGGAATCAAACCAAACAACACACACTAGAAATGTCCTAAAAGATAGCACATGCAATCAAAATACAAAGAAGTTGGCAATGGAAAAATTATACTAGTGACCTACTTCCTAGCTCTTTTAGCTACGAACTCGGCACAAGTGTCCTCACAAGATGTGGAACACCCCCCAAGAGGACTAAGAGACTATGAATAATATCCATCCTAGGTACAGAGAAGACGGCCCTGACCGTGCACCTGTGTATGAGCCCTAGAAAAAAAGGCCACTATGGTCACCACCAACAATAATACGACCCAGGGGTGCAGTTGCAAGACAAATATACATGCAAGGGTAGGAAAATTAGCCCAAAAAAGGAGCCAAGACAAAAACCCCCTTGAGAGTGTTACTCAAGTAAATCCCCTCTGCAGACAGAGGCAATCCCACTAGCCCTAAGGTGGGTCTAGAAACAAGGAATCATGCTAGAGTGTAGGTTCCTAGATGCTTAAATGGAAAAGGATACGATAAGATGGCCTACCTATGGTCCAACGCTATCGTTGATGCCTGCAGTGATGATGAGATTCGTTCGCTCCTGATCGAAGACAAGTCATGATCCTTCCACCTATCATGCTCAAACACCTGCACAGAGATCAGAAAATGACAACCACATACCATATACTAATTCCATTCAACATCTACTAATCAGTTAGAGAAGACTAGCATATTGCATTTAACTCAAACGAAACACAAGACAGGAACCAGACAATTGTCACTTATATTAAGGTAGAAAGAAGAGATACAACCATGATCTGACGCTGCAGTCTCCTCCAGCGGGGCTCGGGCAAAGCACGTCTCAAAGCTCGTCGGGAATTTGGACGGCATAAGGGACCTCTCAATGGACTTCCTTCTTGATCTACCTTCTCAGTTATTCGACTATGGATTAGTTCTTCAAGCTCAGCATTCTAGCTGCATAATCATCTTGTTCAGCTAGCTTTCATGATGGGAGAAAATTCATTTATATAGGGGGAGAGGGAGAGGTTAGGATCCCTATTATCATGGAAGGGAGACCCATATTTTAGGAGCGCCCCGTATGAGTAGGAAACTACTGCCTAAAGAGAGAGATCCATGGTTTAGCCAGTTAACCGCTTCCTGTGACTCATCCTAGAGGTAGTCGAAGGAAACTTCCGCCTCTAGTTTGTTAAAAAAAGTTCCCAAAAAGGCTAGCGTGGGTAAAACATAGGGATAGAGTGCTAGTTGGCGTGGCCTCTTGTGTACTTTCTCCACATTGGCGCGAGGGGTTAATTGGCTACCCGCGCCAATACCAAAATATGGATTTTTATGGGCTTTTTGAGAAAGTCTTATGTAGGAGAAATGATGTTCTTGTATAGAAGGATGTAGGGAAGGTGCTTGCAGAGGATGACACTGCTCACAGGTCACATGAAATATCTTCCAATATGCGAGGTGAGGGATTGCAAGGTCAGTGACAAATTTCTATGTAACAAATTCCCCTAAAGCATGAGTTCCGAGGGAGAGGGAGGGGTGATATGCTTTATGAGAATGCGTTTGACCCAAACACCACTGTCAGAAAACCTGCAAGTACAAATACGACTGATACATCTAATATATGACATGTGGTATGGGGGAAGCCATCCATAATAGAGCACATAAATAATGAGATCCAAGGTATGGACACAGCCATCCAGCAGTACGGATCAAAAAATAGACTCGAGTATGGTCGCAACCATCCAATCAGAAGATTCATATATAATAAGTCATAGTAATCCATAAATAACCCGCAGCCTAGATTTTATCAGACAAAACCCAGGGTCTTGCACTCCATCTCGACTCGAACAAAGTACAAGTTCGGGCATGCGAATATGTGAGTTGAATTCGAACATGCAAGAACATCGCCTGATTACCAGCCAATGATGAAAGTTGTTAACAGACATGAGAGAAAACACCAAAAATGACAATGGTCCTCAAGTTACTTAAGGTACAATCCACGGAATGTGAACAGTGATCTGACGTCGAACACCTGCAGAGTCATTCGATTGAAGGCCAATGATGTAGACCTTACTTCGAATGTGAAGAACCTACCATTGAGGCATGCAGGCTCCAAGGTACGTGAAGGGAGTCTCTAGATCAAATTCCTGGATAAAGAGCTAGAGTCGACAGGAAGGGACCTCGATTGAAGGTGGCCCATAATGTTTCCCACATCATCGACACGAGACAGAGGAATATGATGTTTGTGAATCAAGACCAACAGAGAACCAGAGGGAGGTTGAAAACTGCAGAGGAAAACTTCTCTTGAACATATTGGCGGCACAACACCAGATTTGGTAGTATTTGACATCAAGGGATCTGAGGTCATGGTGACATGGAAAAGAGTAGATGAGTGGTCAAAAGATATTACCCAAACCCATGGAGGCAAACCAAAAATGAGAGGAGATATCCCCAACCCGACATGAATGCAGACAAGTGCCATGTTCAAGAGTGACATACTGCCAACGTAACTACAATCTTGATTCCATTTTCCCCCACCATTTTTGGCGAGTACCCCATTTATTTTTGAAAACAAGCTTGAAGGGGATAGCATATGCTTGCAATGTAAGTTCGTCCTTCGGACAAATCCAACCTAGTACATTTTATGAGCCCTAGGAAGGAGGAACTCAAGTAATGCCATGATTGACAATTTCCGATGTCATTTAGGTTTAACGAGTCTGAAAAAGGGAGAAATCGACATATTTTCATGTTTAGAGAGTTTGAAAAGAAGGCAGAAAAGAAAACTTCAGCAGTCCCTTTTCGTAGGTAGTCTCACAGATCCGAAAAGGTAGAAAAATGTGTCTGAGAGGACCTCTTAGTCGCGATAGGCTAAGGTATTCCTTTTTCGTAAATAATCTATCCCAGCCCGAAAAAGGGGTAAAAGTATATTGAGTAGATATCGTTTCACAACCATTTAACGAGTTCAAAATGACAAGAGTCTCGGCAATATTTTCTGTTTTAGAGAGTCAGAAAAGAGCTGAAAGTTGACTCCTCCTAGAGGAATGAGTGGTATAAAGGGTAGCAAGTGGTTCTGGTAATGGTGGAACTGCTCCGAACAAATAAAGGTCAAGAGGTTGGCTAACAAGACCACTCATCGCAGCGGTTCCTCAGGAATGGGTGAAAAAAACAAGTGAAGGCATATGATCGGCCAAGCAGATAGGGACGATGGAGTGAGAAAACCAAGGCTCATTTGGCAAAAAAAGGTTGGTAAAATGGCAATCATAAGAGGTAAAATAGGAATGGTTTCATTTTTACACAAGCTTGAAATCAGAAAAATCTACTTGAAATTGGTTTCATTTTTACACAAGCTTGAAACAAAGATAAACTATGCTTGAAATTGGATTCATTTTTACAAAAGCTTGAAACAAAGATAAACTATGCTTGAAATCGGTTTCATTTTTACACAAGCTTGAAATGGAAACAAACTATGCTTGAAATTTTTTTCATGCCCCCAACATGGTGACTCAATTCGAGGTACATGCCCCCCAAGCTTCAGTCCATGCACTTGATTAAACAGAGGGAGGGAGTGAAGGTTCAAATTATGAAATCAGAGAAAGACTCGACTAGGATCTTACAAGATGTAATCAAAGACTCGAATTGAACAGGAACATGTTTCATTGTTTTAATGATGTTGACACATTAAAAGAACTATCCTCATGACCTAATTCATTTTTTTAACAAGGTTGACATAGTAAAAGAACTATCCTAATAAGAGCTTGTTTCATTTTTTAAGGAGCTTGACACAAGACAAAGAACTCTGATCCGACCAGCTTGTTTCATTTTTTAAGGAGCTTGACATAATAAAACGAACTATGCTCTTACAACCTTATTTCATTTTTTTAAGGAGCTTGACACAAGAAAAAAAACTATGCTCCGATGAGCTTTAATCATGATGAATAAGAAGTCATGGCCTCTAAGAGATTTTCCTCTGGTTGGAGAACAATATCTTGAAAATCAGAACCTAATGCCCCTAGCACACGATGTACAATGGCACTATCATTGATTGTGGGCACAGGATAGGTAGCCACATAATTAACCTATGGCGGGGAATATACAACCGGTGGATAAAGACCCGGAAAGGATGATGGTGGACTAGATGTCACATCGGGACCAAAGAATGAAAGTTGTTCAATGGTCACGATCTGTCCTTTGTGTGGAAAATAGATCACATGAAAGAGGGAATATACAACTGCCCCCATGACATAAGTATAATCCCACCCCAAGAGAATATTGAAGTCTAAGGGGCCTGGAACAACCATCATGTCTATATGGATGGTTTTCCCTCCCAAAGTAATAGGCAACTTTGAAAGGATCCCTAACAGTTGACTGGCTCCTCTGTTAAAAGCCAATAGATTTTGGGTAACAGGCATAAGCGATGGAGAACCAAAAGCTTTCCAAGTAGTGGAAGACATAATACTAATAGACGCGCCTTCATCTATAATAGTACTAGGTACGACCAGATCAAATTTTTGTACCATGATCTCCAAAGGCACATAAGACAGAAGGCAGTATCCAGAGAATCGACTCCAATCAAAGGAAGCAATAAAACTACTTGGGGGGGATACCATCAAACTGAGATGGTTGTCCCCTGGTGTTACCGGAGTAAGAGGAGTTCTCTCTTGGAATTCCATCACAGGAGTAGGAGGAGCATCTTCTTGCATTATAGGGATAGACGAATCTTTCTCCAAGTCCGCGAAATCTAAAGAAACAATAAGAACATGAGGGGGATGAGATCGAATTTCAACGGAAAAGACCTGATGAACCACTGATGGGGCTAGATTGACCGATTCCATGACCAATGGTGGTGGGGCAAGGATTCTTTCATTTGAATTTCCAATGGAGTGGGACCGACCAAGGCCAATTCTTGACCGACCTTTGAATCAACTAGCAGAGGACTCAAAGAAAGTTTTTGGTAACCAACTGGAAGGCAGGGTGCAGGAACAGTAGAGTTTTCCAACACTCTCTTGGCTTCATCGATGTACAGACAAAGGTGAATGGGATGATTCCCTTCACACAAATTACAGGGATTGGTGATCTTGCCCTATGTTTTATGAGTCTTACCAGTGCTAGTTGAAGATGTGCCAATATGACTTCCAGAAGTCAAAAGCAACGGCGGACGCCCATCAGACCATGTGTCAAGTACCTTGGGAATACCAGGGCAGTCTTGAAGAAAATGGCTACCTTTGTAGAGCATGCAAGGGAATTTTACTTTCTGTGGAAGTGTGGATGTTTCTGCAAGGGAAATCTTCTTAGGCGCAATAGCTGCGGTATTAGCCTCTCACTTATTTGACTTCTTCTTCTTTATCTTCTTCTTCTTATTCTTCTTCTTCTTCTTCTTCTTCTTCTTAGCCACCTAGCTATTGGAATCCAGACTTTCACTAGGAGAAGTAGAAGAGGAGGACGAAGAAATAGGCGAAGAAGGGGAGAGGTCCACCTTAGAAGCAACATGATGTTGTTCTGATGGAGGAGATGGCTGTATGGTGGACGAAACACCTGGGACTACCGAGGTCGACAATAACCACACAGGAAACCCAAAAATTAACCCAAGCAAGGATAACATTGCCATATAAGGAGCACCAACATTCCCAAAAGCAGGAAAAGGACCAAGTTTCCCTTTGGAAGGGATTCCTAGGTTAGTGAACTCCGGAAACGTTGTCACAGAAACAAATTTTAAAACAACACCCTAACGAAACTAACTTTAACCAGGAATATTTCGTAGGTAGTTAATTTTTAAGACATTGAAACAAAACTCTTCGGTTTCATATTTTAAGAGTCGAGAAACAGGCAAAAGGTGACTCTATCACTTTCAGGTTGGAAACAAGCATGAAAGGACAAGTGCTCGATGATCTTTTTGAATTTATGGAGTCAGTAAAGATAAAAAAAGATTGCTCAAGTAGTCTAGGTAAAATGGTGTACCAGGTTCGTGTGAACTGCCATATACACCTTGGTTATAAAATGAAAGAAAAATCAACCAAGGACTTGATATACGTGCAGGTAGTCTCCCCAAACACTGTGTTCGGTGTATCATGGTTACAAGGCGATAGACTCGGCTTCCTACGGATAAAAGGATTGAAATCTATAGGGGTATTCCTTTATATACTTTACGGTACGGGAAGCACAAGTCCGTAATAATGCTGTTTGAAGCCAGATGGCGAGCGACAGCTGCTAGGTCTGAGACGCCAGAACACATTTCTAACTTAGATCACTAAATGTTTCGTTAAGTTTCAATGTTTCATTAGGTCAATTGAATTAATTTTAAGTTGATCTTGTATTTATGTTTCAATTCCAAAATCCTACCGAATGTTGGATCTCACAAATTCCTGAATGCAAGCTACATGCCATAGAATACCATTTCTTTCAATGAAGAGCTATCTACGAGAAGGTTAGGAATTTTAAGCGATAGAAAATAATGAGAACTCATAGAAGTATTCACTATAGAACCTAATGCAAACTAATGAAAAATGAGAAATCTCTCCTAGAATGCCAAATGCTAGTTATGCGAAAGATTTTTCAATTTCATGATGCAAACAAGAATGCAAACAAAATATCATTTTGTTTTTTTCAATGTAATAGATAAATTTCACTAAATAACATGAAAAACGAATCTTCACACTAGTTCGAGAATGCAAATGCAAGATTCGAAGCGAAATGAATTCAATTAACTCACAAGAAAACAAAACAAAGACTCAAACCAATGTGACAATCTCTCAAATCGAAGAAAGATGTCAAAACAGACCCATACAAGTAATATGAGTTATGCTTGGAGCAATAGGAAGCAAAACTGAATGAAAGAGACAAGACTCACTCAAGACTCATTTAACCAAAAGAAACCACTCAAAACGGATCCAGGGAGCTGAACGCAATCAAGCGAATGACGAAGGTGTCCGTGAAACAAGAGACCCAAACTACTACCGGAGGCTCAGCAAATCAAAGCACTAGAAATCCCTAAAGCTATGATGCTGAAGGAAATGGATAAACAACCGAAGGATGAAGGCTAATCATAGTCACAAACAAACCCAAAGCATTCAAATCAAGCCAAGAAAACATCCAGAGACACCAGGATGGACCAAAACCTCCAAAACAATGCAAACCCTAGCACCTACAGGAATTGGCACAACTTTCTGGCTGTAATCCATGCCAGACAGGGGATGTTGTGGGTGATGAACTAGAAACTCGTGCTAGTGGGCGCGACTATCAAGCTGGAAACCGTGCCAATCAATCCAACCTTGAAAAGATCAAAATTTTGGAAAACCAGAGGTCATATCTGTCCTCTGGGGCTGAACAGGGGTCTAAGACTCAGCAAAACAACCAGAAAAGGCAAGCTAAGAAATCAAATACCAAGAAGAAGATCTAATAGACGAAAGACAAAATCGCACTAATCCCCAGTGGAGTTGCCAACTTGTTACTCAGGTAAATCCCCTCTACGGACAAAGGCGATCCCACTAGCCCTAGGGTGGGTCTAGAAACAAGGAATCATGCTAGAGTGTAGGTTCCTAGATGCTTAAATGGAAAAGGATACTACAATATGGCCTACCTATGGTCCAACGCTATCATCTATGGCTGCAGTGATGTGAGAGTCGTTCGCTCCTGATCGAAGACAAGTCACGATCCTTCCGCCTATCGTGCTCGGACACCTGCACAAAGATCAGAAAAATACAACCACATACCATATACTAATTCCATTCAACATCTACTAATCAAGCAGAGAAGACTAACATATTGCATTTAACACAAATGAGACACAATATGGGAACCTGAAAATGGTCACTTATATTAAGGTAGAAAGAAGAGATACAACCATGCTCTAATGCTGCAGTCTCCTCCAGTGGGGCTCGGGCGAAGCACGTCTCAAAGTGCGTCAGGAATTGGAATGGGATAAGGGACCTCTCGATGGACTTCCTTCTTGATCTACCTTCTCAGTTATTCGACTATGGCTTAGTTCTCCAAGCTCAACATTCCAGCTGCATAATCTTCTTGTTTAGCTAGCTTTCATGATGGGAGAAAGCTCATTTATATAGGGGGAGAGGGAGAGGTTAGGATCCGTATTATCATGGAAGGGAGACCTATATTTTAAGAGTGCCCCATATGAGTAGGAAACTACTGCCTAAAGAGAGAGATCTGTGGTTTAGCCAATTAACCACTTCCTGTGACTCATCCTAGATGTGGTTGAAGGAAACTTCCGCCTCTATTTTGTTAAAAATGTTCCCAAAAAGGCTGGCACGGGTACAACATAGGGACAGAGCTCCAGTTGGCGCAGCCTCTAGTGTAATTTCTCCACATTGGTGCGAGGGGTGAACTGGGTGCCTGTACCAATGCCAAAACATGGATTTTTATGGGCTTTTTGAGAAAGTATTCTGCAGGCGAAATGATGTTCTTGTATAGAAGGATGTAGGTAAGGTGCTTGTAGAGGATGACACTGCTCACAAGTCACGAGAAAGATCCTCCAATATGTGAGGTGAGGGATTGCAGGGTTAGTGACAAATTGTTGTGTAACAGAGAGTTACCTCCCAAGTGGTCCCTAAGTGATAAAAAAATTGTTTGTATGCATGCACATTATTCTATATCATGCCACCTGAGACTAATTGAAATGGGGCATGTCACCCTGCCTAGCCCAAGTGTGACCTCGTGTTTGACCCTCTTGTGAGAAGGGTTTCCCAGATCTCACTACTGCAAATTGATTTTACTCCCTACCGTAAGCTACTAAGTAGATTTTGTGGTCTTGGAGCATTTATCTCACACTCCTATCTCCAAGATGCTAGCCTAAGCTAGTGTTGGTGTACTACCATTGAAAGTAAAAGATGAATCTAGATAATTTAGTTATCGCGTTGATTTAATAGTTGTTTTTTACACAAGTAGGAAGCAACATGAAACTGAGATGATGTGTAAGACTCTTAATTAGTCATCCTAATGTAACTATATGAAATTTTCATTTTCACTTCGATGAATGCTAGCTACGAGAGGGTAATAGTTTTCAAAATAATCCAATGCCTATTATGATTCAATTTTCACTAGATATTCCTAAATGCAAAATATCCCAATGATTTGTTAATTAATGACCCAAAAAAAAACCAAAAATCAAACTGAAAAGAGAGGCCAAAGCAAGTTTCCCAAGCAAGAACGCAAAACATTCCAAAAGTGAAACAACTAGGAAAACTAATCCCAGTCAAAATGAAATCCAAAGTGAAAGGAAAAAAAAGGAAATTTCAATCAAGCTAGGGCAATGTAAAATACTTATTATCTAATAATTATAATATTTTGGAAAAATAATTATGAGAAATTTCTCAATTATGTAATTTCACCCTTTTGTCACGAGATAAAACTCACATAAGTAAAAGAAAAGGTGAAAAGAGATGCATTTTAGCCAAACAACTGAGGTAAGTTGATATTTGGTTTCTCTTACTATAATAGAGTGGAAAATAAGGTTATAACAATAGTTTTATTTCATGAATAAATTATCATTTATGATCTTAGAATAAATTTCAATTTTTTCGTTTCTGTACTTGATTTCCATTGGTGAGATTTTGAGGTCTAAAATGGGCCTCCTAAGGAAATTATAAAATAATAGTGGAAATAATAAAATAATATTAGATTACATCATCAAATTTTAGAGGGAAAAAAGAAAAATCTATTTTTTCAACTTATATCCCCATGGTTTTACTCAAATTTCGAGTGGGAACACTCATTGGATGCATAATTTTCTTCCTCATTCAATGAGCACCCATGTTGCATACTTTCGATGCACCCTGCTGCACGAAAAATAAAAAATACATGAAAAAAGTGATTGCAATCACGTTTTTTCATGTATTTCTCATTTTCCGTGTAGAAGGGTCCATAGAAAGTATGTAACATGGGTACTCCCTGGATGAGGAATTAAATTTTTCATCCAACGAGTACTCCCGCTCGAAATTTTAGTAAAACCTTAGGGAGATAAGTTGAAAAATTAGCTTTATTATTTTATTATTTTTTAATGTTTTACTTTTTTACCCCAAAAATGGTGAGTCATCCCCCATGTTTGATCTCATCATCTTGAATCCGATTGGTTCTTATACGTTTTATTTTGGTTGTAAATTTTCTTAGGAGGCCCATTTTAGACCTCAAAATTTCTCTAATGATTTGATGATATTTTGAACGGATATTGTCGATATATGTCTTTTGTTGGGGGAGGCAGGTTCCAAGTTCTTGCACACTATCACCTCATATCTAGCATGAATCCCCATATGGAGCCAAATGTTGACCAATTGAGTGGCACTAAATGACTATATTAATACCCCATTTCCAAGGATGTACCAAAGAACACTTCTACCATCAGATATCATCATATTACCAGAGATTTTAAACTATACTTCTACCTCTCATCATTTTTTTGTTGTACCTAGATTCCATACCACGTGGGGAATTGTAATAAGTGATGCTAGTAATGATGATTTTTGAGTCACGTAACAAGCATAGGTAGCTTGGGGCCTTGCCAATAAGTGAGTATTACTCTGGGAGGTTTTTTTCACTTGGTTAATTATCATCTCCCTACCAAGACTTAATTATAAATTGAGTTTTTTTCCTCCAAATCTACCCCAAATCCGGAGTAAAAATTGATGGTGAGGCCTTGGGTGAATCCTAGTGTTTATATTTGATGTATATTACCATAATAGATCACACAAAAAATTTCATCGAATTTGGTTAGGTCTAGGTAGTCATTTTTTAATTTTTTAGATTTTCCATAAGGCGGAAATTGTAATAAAAATTGTATTTTTAATGTAATAAGTGATGCTAGAGAAGTTGTATGGGGTATGAGTAATAAAATTTGCACCTCTTACTCACAAATTTCTACTATGACACACTTTGAGGGTTCAAAATTTTGTTTAGGACCCCCAAAACCCACTTTTCCTAAGTTTAGTGGAAAATGTAGCAATAAATTAGGCTAGAAATAAATTAAATAGAGAGAAATAAATTATTTCATGTGACAAAATGAAATGAAAATGACTTGGAAATTATCCTAAGTCAAAAATTTGAGTCAAGAGACATGTGGACAATAACTAAGCACCTTACATCATAAATGTACCAATATCTCATAAAATCAAATTTTCTAGAGTTAATGCAACAATTGCTTATGTTCGATGGAATATTTTGATTGCGTATTTTGTGGGGTCTTATCTCACTATTAGATATTGTTGTTCTACACTCAACACTTCACTTCAGGAAATAAAGATTTCTCTTAGAGAATACCACACTTCCTTGGGATATACGATGAGCTTCATTGGTATCATCATCTAAGGTGGAAGCACATTTTTCGAGTTTGGATTGTTTGACTGGAGTTATCTCATTACTTTGGTGGACACATGTACTTGTTCACTAT
Organism: Pinus albicaulis; assembly: GCA_034641835.2. Taxonomy (NCBI): domain Eukaryota; kingdom Viridiplantae; phylum Streptophyta; class Pinopsida; order Pinales; family Pinaceae; genus Pinus; species Pinus albicaulis. Next base: position 843,172,140 of record CM076579.1, read on the forward strand.
ACCATGAATAGAATTTTATTTTCCTTGGGTGCCACATATGGAATTCAATCTACCTTGTTGTCTCTCCCATCTCCACTTGGAACTCGACTTGCTCTTTCTTGGTATTTGCTCCAATGAAATTTGTCATATGCATTCTTCCTTGGGATTTGCTCCCAAATCTCTATATAATAGAGCCATGGGCTCTCATATTGTATCAAAAATATGAGCTATTGGGCTTAAGGAAACATTTTTGGATTGTGTAGGTTTTAACTTGTACAAAAATTACCTGCAAATGAATTATTAAAAATAAAAAATAAACAATGGCAAGAACATAAACGTGAAACACATATACATAGATATTTTCCCCTGGATCCCAAAACTGAGACTACCAGATTGATTTTTCATTATACTTCTTTAATGTTACAATACATATATATACATGCCAACGCATTCATAAACCCCAATCCATTAACCTTGGATTAGAACATAACCGTAGTTCCCTTGACCGGATCTACCAAATACCATGGAAAAAAAACCTTCATTCGAAAACCATATGCAAAACCCATGCACAAAACCATAAGTAGGTCCACCCTCCTAATATAGGGTTCAAAAACATTTTATTGGGGTGCTACCTCGAACATTATGTAGGCGAGGCAGTGGGGCTATCACCCCCCTACAAACCCCCCAACAAGGGGGGTTGTGCCCCATGGAATGAAGGGGAGGTTTCCGCCCCACCTGTTACCCCCAACTTACCGCATGAGGCTGGTCATGGAAAGGATACAGATTGTACACTCATTTTCAATATAATATAACATACTTTGGGGTTACTCGTGAGGTGTTCTTCTCCTTGCGTATGGTAAATTATTGGCGTATTTTTTATTATATTTTTATTTACTTCCTCATGCTATTATTTCCTTCATTATTTCCAATTTATGTTTATATGAAACTATTTCATTGTTACAGGTCAAAATAAATCCTCATCAGCTCAGAGGAGAAGACAAATATGGAAGGAATATAAAGACCTAAATTAAACCTATTTCTTCCAAGGTAACGCCTCTCTATATGTTGTGTAACCAGCTCAAAAAAGAGAAGAAAAGAGATATCAACGCCTTAGAAATGAGCCACTTCGAGGGGGAAACCTCCAATACATTACATAAATGAACAATTCTTTGATGATACAATTTACAAAACCTCCTTCCTATATATAGGAGTCCATGGGGCCATAATGTAATCCTAGTGGGCCACAATGTAATCCTAGCCGACCTAACAATAATAATTTAAGGGCACAATAATAACAAAATGGGGGTTACAAGGGTACAATAATAACAATAAGGGGTTTACACTAACAATAATAAGGGGCTATACTAGTGATATAGGGACCCAACATGCCCCTCTCCTTCAAAAAAGTGTTGTCCTCAACACTTGAGTAGCTCCGGGTGCTTCTGTATAAAATTCTCATCCTCCCATGTAGAATCTTCAGTGGGTAAGTTCTTCCACTTGATGAGATACTCTGAAATTGACCGATTCCGTAGCTGTCGAGTTCTTGTTTCCATGACCACTTCAGGTTCCAATATTATTTTTCCTTCCTCATCAAGTTCTGGCAATATTGTTTGAACTGGAATATTTTCACCTATAACCTTCTTTAAGCATGAAACATGGAAAACTGGATGTACTCGTGAAGAAGCAGGAAGCTCCAATTTGTATGCCATAGAACTAATCTTTTGCAACACCTTGTAAGGACCATAGTACTTTGGTGATAATTTATTATCCTTCTTAGCTTGCTTGAGGGACATTTGTTTGTATGGTTGTAGCCGTAAAAATACCCAATCTCCTACATCAAAACTTCTCTCGCCGCGATGTTGATCTGCCTGTTGTTTCATTCGATTTTGTGCCAAATTCAGGTTATCCTTTAAGAGTTGGAGAACTTCTTGCTGATGCTCAATGTGATCTTCCACTACTTGAACCTTTGAATTTTCTCTTAAAGATGATGTGATGGATGGTGGATGATATCCATAAAGTGCCATAAATGGGGTCATTTTTGCTGCAGTATGGAAGGAAGTGTTATACCACCATTCAGCGAGAGGTAACCACTTGACCCATTGTGTTTGTTTATCAGATACAAACAACGAAGATATCCTTCCAAACATTTATTTACTATCTCAGTTTAACCATCAGATTGAGGATGATAAGATGAACTATGAGCTAATTGAGTACCCAAATAAGAAAATAACTCCGTCCAAAAATTTCCAGTAAAAATGGGATCTCTGTCGCTCACAATAACCCTTGGGCTTCCATGTAGCTTTTGAATTCTGTCCATAAATGTAGTAGCAACTGTACTTGCTTTAAATGGATGAAATAATGCACAAAAGTGTGCATACTTGGTAAGTCTATCAACTACCACCATGATGACATTCTTTCCTTCGGACTTAGGTAAACCTGTGATAAAATCCATTGAAATCTCCTCCCAACGTTGACTTGAAATGGATAAAGGTTGTAGAAGTCCCGGGGTCTTAATTGTCTCCACTTTATTCTGCTGGCAAACCAAACATTCCGCCACAAACTTTTGAATATCAGATTTAAGGCCATCCTAAAAAAATTCTTTCTTCACCCTGTGGTAAGTTTTAAAAAATCCTGAGTGTCCTCCTAAAGGAGAAGTGTGCAATTCCAGAAGAATCTTTTGTTTTAGTTGGGAATTCTTACAAAGATATAAGCGATCTTTGTACCATAAGGAATCATTTTTCCAACTAAATGTATCAGATGTACTAGGATCTTGCCGCAAATTTTGAATGAGTATCCATACATCTTTGTCCTTCTTCCATTCATCTCTTGCTTCAGTTATCCAATCTGGTTGGATAATAGAAATGGCACAAAGCAATGCTTCCACCTCTTCATTCTTTCTGGAGAGTGCATCTGCAACAACATTCAGCTTTCCTTTTTTGTAGATTATTTCAAAGTCGTAACCCAACATCTTTGTGACCCATTTTTGCTGTTCTTCTGACGATAGTCTTTGTTCCAAAAAGTGTTTAAGACTATCATGATCAGTCTTTACCTTGAAGTGTCTTCCCATTAGGTAAGTTCGCCATTTCTTTAGTGCATGTAGTATTGCTAACATTTCCTTCTCATAAATAGGTTTCTGTAAATACCTTCCTTTGATTGGACGACTTTCAAAAGCAATGGGTCTTCCTTCCTGCATTAAAACTGCACCAATTCCATTTCCTGAGGCATCACATTCCACAATAAAGGTTTTTTGTGAAGTCTGGTGTAGCTAAGACCGGTGCTAGGCACATTGCCTCCTTAAGGACGTTCAAAGGTCGAGGTAGTTGCTTCAGAGCTCAAGGAATGCATATTTCTTCACAATATTGTTAGAGAGGAAGTCATTCTTCCATATTCTAACAAACTTGCTAAGAACACCAAAAACTCAGAAATCCTTGCAAATTCTTGCATAGACTTCTTCTAATGGCTTTAATTTTGTTAGGGTCTACCTTAACACCCCTGTGAGATACAATATGACCCAGATATTCCACCTCTTGTACTCCAAAGAAACATTTGGATGTTTTTGCATATAATTGTTTCTCCTGCAATAGTTTGATCACCCTATCATCATGTTCAACATGATCCTTCCAAGACCTGCTGTAGATTAGTATATCATCAAAAAATACTAGCACAAATTTTCTAAGGAAGGGTTTGAAAATGGAATTCATCAACCCTTGAAATGTAGAAGGTGCATTGGTAAAACCAAAAGGCATGACCAAGAATTCATAATGACCCTCATGAGTTCGAAATGCTGTTTTTGGAATATCTTCAGTCTTCATTCTAATTTGATGATATCCTGAACGGAGATCCAACTTGGTAAAATAAATTGCTCCATGTAATTCATCCAATAATTCATCAATCACAGGAATGGGAAATTTATCTTTAATGGTGAGCTTATTTAGCTCCCTATAATCCGGACACATTCACCATGATCCATCCTTCTTGTGTACCAATACAACAGGAGCAGAGAAAGAACTTTGACTAGGTTGAATTATACCCGCCTCTAACATTTCTGCAATCATACGTTCAATTTCGCTCTTTTTGAAGTAAGGATATCTATAAGGCCTGATGTTTGGAGGAACACTTCCTGGAATCAAATGAATAGCATGACCATGATCACGAATAGGTGGGAGTCCTTTGGGAGTTTCAAACACCTTGGAATGATTGTCCAAGACTTGCTGGAGATCTGCAGAAATAGATGATTTTGATGTCGGAACTTCTAGTGAGCATAATTGTGCAATTACGCCTCATTGTTCTTTCTTTAGAAGCTTTGTCATGACATTAGAGTTTATTATCCTTCTCGGCTTCCCTTCAATACCTCGTAATTCGACTTCCTTTCCTTCTGAAAAAAATTTCAAGAAAAGTTCTTGAAAATTAAAAGCTACCGTCCCCAAAGATTGTAACCATTGTACTCCTAGTACAACATCAGCACCTCCCATAGGAATGGAAAGCATTGGACTTGTCAATACATATTCCCCCATGGTTAGCTTGATATTATGGCATTTTCCAGAGAAATTTATAGTTCCTCCATTTGCAACCATCACTTGACATTCTCGTGTTGGGTATAGGAAACAATTTAATTCCTTGGCTACCTTACAATGAATAAAATTATGGGTGCTACCTGAATCAATCAACACTATTACCTTTTTCTTCTTGATTTGTCCTTGTATCTTGAGAGTTTGAGGAGTGGTAATTCCTGCCAGTACATTACACGATATGGTCGGATTCATTTCTTCCTCTTCTAGGGTTGGTTCCTGGTGTATATCCTCTTCTTGTTCATTTTCTTCTTCCTCTTCACAATCTATGTAAAATAATTTCTTCTCAGCACACTTATGACCTTTAGTGTATTTGCTATCACAACTGTAGCAGATCCCTTTTGCAGTTTTTTCTTCCAATTGTTGTGGTGTCAACCTTGTAGGTTGTGGAAATCTAGACATAGCAACACTTCCTTCTTTATAGAATTGAGTGGTAGGCTTCCTTGTCACCATTATTTTACATTCAACTTTTCTTGCCAACCTGAATGCCTTCTCCAATGAATCTGGTTCCAAAACACGAACTTCATGTTGGATGTTATCCTTTAAAGTGCCTATGAAGAGATCGATCCTGTGGTCCTCTGGAATATCAGTTACCCTTATATTCAATTTTTGGAAGTCCTCAATGTGCTGCCCCACTAAACCCTTCTGTTTGAGATTTATCAATTGGCTAAAGAAGGTGTTGCTCTTTGTATCCTCATAATGTGCTATCATTTCCTCCGTAAAAATTGACCAAGTGACAATTTTTTTACGGGAGTAAAGCCATCGATACCATACAAATGTATTTTGTTCTAAATGTAAAGTTGCAATGCGTACCTTTTGTGTGTTTTGCACATTATTGAGATCAAAATATTGCTCCATCTGTAGTATCCATGTTATAGGATCCTTTCCATCGAACTTCCTCATATCCATTTTTGAATATGGTGGCCTTCCACAATTCTATGAACACACGACATTGATTATTTAGTTTTTTTATCATATGTTCTCTCTACTATATTTCCATGCCACATCACTGTTGTTTTTTTTTTAAGCTTTTGTCACTGCCTTCCATGCTTTTAGATCATTCTCTTTGTCATGTTGTCTTTCATGTTTTCATCGATCTTAGCTTCCATGTCAATCTTGGGCTTCCATTCCCACTTCCATGCCATCCATATTAGCCCAAACCATTCATCTTAGCTTCAATATTTCTTTCCAAACCATCCATATTAGTTTCCATGCCTTTCTTCAAAACTTCCATTTCATTTTTTGTTGTTCTTTGCGAGAGCAAAATTTGTTGCACTTGCTCTTGTAATTTTGATATGTCATGTTGCCATTCTTTGTCTTCATGAGTCATAGTAGAGCCTTCTAAAGGCTTAATGGGAGTAGAATTCTTTTTAGGGGCCATTTTAGAATCCAATACTGATATATATTCTACAATATTCCCTTGGAATCAATTCAACTTGATTCTTCAAACAAGACTTATGCAATTCGGAAAAAAAAAATTACACACCTTTTACTTGATTTTTAGGAGCTCTGTATTGAAATTTAATTATCTCTGTAATTGAGAATCTTCAATATCTGAAATTCACTTCTATAGTAGCCTTCTGAACTTTCTTTCAAATACCACAGGTATGATCTGATTTGGATTCTTCAAGACAAATTTATTTCCAATCTCCCACAATGACCCAATTTTGGACTGGTTCAGTAGAGTGAACTTGTACGACTTGCCACGTGTCACTGTTTCATCCTTTGTCTCTAAAATTGATAGCCAACTGTGTCCGTGTACTTGCACCACACTTTTACGCCTGCATCGTTAATCCAAAGCCAGAGAGATATTTATTAAATTTTTCCAATGATCACCTTTTGAGATGTAAACGTAGATCAGTGCAGCACTACCTTCCACAAACAGGCTCTGTAAAATATTATAATCAAGCTCTGAATTTTTTTTTGACTAATTTCTCAGATTTTAGCTTCACAATTGTTGTTCACTGTCTCAGTAGCAATTAAAATGCACCAGTGACCCAGTGAGAGTCAGTGTCATGGGCCCAATAGATTGTCTCCAAAATATTATGTCCAGTCACTTTCTGAAAATCTTTCGATATGACTCCTGACAAGGTCAGACCAAGCTCAGAGAAAAAATTTATAGCGAAAATGCCACGATGACCTGTTTGGAGCAGCGAAACCCTAGAATCCAAAGCTCTGATACCAAATGTTGTGTAACCAGCTCCAAAAATAGAAGAAAAGAGATATCAACACCTTAGAAATGAGCCACTTCGAGGGGGAAACCTCCATTACATTACATAAATGAACAATTCTTGGATGATCCAATTTACAAAACCTCCTTTCTATATATAGGAGTCCATGGGGCCATAATGTAATCCTAGTGGGCCACAATGTAATCCTAGCCGACCTAACAATAATAATTTAAGGGCACATCAATAACAAAATGGGGGTTACAAGGGTTCAATAATAACAATAAGGGGGTTACACTAACAATAATAAGGGACTATACTAGTGATATAGGGACCTAACACTATAACAACACAAGAGCGTTATAACGCAACTGATCAGTGAATAGATCGTGTTAGTGGCTAGGGAAACACTCTGTTTACACTAGAGGGAAATGTTACCTGTGTTTTAAGTTTTAAACGAGAAAAACCCATGGAGAATGATTTGAATCTACAACTTTTTCTCACAAGAGAGTCAGTACAAAAAGGAAATTGCAAAGCACCGATCTCTTATTGGGCCTTCCCATAAACAACTGAACTCTCAAAGAAGGCAAAAGCATAGAGATTGGAGAAACATCTTGGTTTTTTCTATTAAGAACTGGTGGAAAGAGAAGGGAAATGATTGCTCTCTCCATCTCCTATAAAATGGAGTTGAAGGATCTTGGTTCAAGGTCGAAGGATTGCTAAAGATTTTGCATACTTGTGAAGTAGAGATCATTGTTGTAGTGTGAAGGTCAAAGGTCAAAGAGGTTCATTGAGAACTTGTTGATCAAGACATCACCACTTTGAGAGATAGAGAGATTGGAAGGCTGAGGAGGGCTTGGTGCAACCGACGGTTGTAATCCTCCTTTCTATAAATCTATAGAACTGTATCTGTTTTGTTCATTCTATGTGTTGATATCGTCATTATTATTTAATCACTTATATAGCATGAGATGAATGGCTTAGATGTGCATAGTTTAAATGTTTATTATATATTGGCTTAATTGATATAAAATGTATGTTATGTTAGAACTTACGCGGGTGCTTTGATTGATTGCAGGACCAAGATTTGGAGCCGGTGAAGAAGAACCGCTGCTTCACTGCCTAGTGCTCTCCAAAGGACTCCAAGATCATTAAAGAGGTAATATTCTAGCTTATTCTATCAAGTGGTTTTAAGTTAATATGAACATGTATATGCCATCTTTGTGAACTATACAACTAATCTTACTATCTACCTCGGGCACCAGAAAGCCCTGAGAGGGATATACGATAACCAACAACCCAAGCATTTTACCCTACAGCACTCATATTAGCATAATAATTGTTTAATTTCTCTAGGAAGAGAAATATTTTAGTTGATGTCAAATATTTCTCTACAAATCATCTCCATTGTATTTATTTAATTTCATGTGGATCTAATTGGCTTTGGTGAAGTTTTTTAGAAAAATTATTCTTTGGTCAAGTTTCAAGTGTGAGGGGAAGTGCTCGGAGGAACCAACCAACTCTTGAAATATTCAAGGAAAATGAACATGTGTTTATTTTCAAACTTCTCATCAATTTCTATTTGTCTTGTAGAGGTTCCTTCGAGTTTTAGGCTCTTATATATTGCATAAAATCAATTACAATTTTTCTTTTCAAGTATCGTGCTTCATTTATTTATATCTTTCTATTTCAAAGAGATAAATCATGGCTAGTCAAATATGAGAGTTTAATCCTTAGATGCGGGTGACAGTAGCAGCATGCATGAACACAGTAGCTCCCACGCATGAGATAACGAAGATGTGTAGCATAGGCCTGCACTTGACGTGGAAACTCACTCCTGCAATATTTCACTTGAGATGACAAAGACCAAGAATCATGAAGACACGCATAGACAGCAACATTCCCTCCGGGGCACCTCTCTGCCACAATATTTTGAATGATCACTTGGAAGGACATGACGCTCGACCGTAACCTCTCGCACATGCCTACTGATGAAAATAGTTACAACACGCAGCTGCAAGCGAAGCATAATAATGCTCATCATCTTCGCATGTGTCACATCCCTACAAAACGGGAGGACCTACAGCATAGAGCTACTCGCAGTCTGCTCCTTCTGTTTTTTTTATTCAGTTCCAGCCCTCCTGCGTGCCTAGTCTGCTGCGTAACCTCCCCCTTAGTGTTGTGCTTCACAAAATCCCATGGGTAGCGTACTCCCCTGAATGCATGCCTCGCCTTGGACCCTCCTGCCTTGTTAATCCCACCAGTCTATGTGCTCCCGTAATCCTGTGCCCCTTGTTGTGCATCCTGCATCAGTGTACCTCCCTGTCCAATACCACCTCACTGCGCACCTCCCGTCTAGGGTCAAATCACTCCTTGCCTCCTCTCAGACCCCCATCATCCCCTTGCTTCATCTTACCATGGCTCCTAGGCTATGCCAAAGAACCATCAGAGGTGGCCAGAGAGGTGCGCTCCCTGGTCGCTACCATCGGGGGCCAGATAATTGCTTGCAATCCATTGAAGACTCCTCTTCGGGAATTCACGTTAGAGAGGCCCCCGATCTCGACCTGGATGAGGAGGAGGCCCCCACTCATGTAATGCAGAGAGGCAGAAGCGGCCCATAAAAATCAACCATTGCACACCAGGAGCACCCCTTGCCCCGCAAGACTGCGCCTCTTCCAGCACAGGAGGATGAAGGGGATGGCACAGACGTCTGGATAATGGACTTGGAAGGCACCTAGATGTGAGTCCCAAATGTAGAGTAACTTATTTCCCCCATCCTATGTGCACCAGATTCTAGGCCTCTGCATCAACCCACTGCTGAAGAGGATGCCACTGCGCAGGAGTACGCCTCTCCCATTGTGGAGGAAGACCTAGATAGCGATGATGATGAAGAAGACTCATGACTACGCTACAGCTCAGCTCTTCCTAGTTTTTTTTCCTGCTTGGTATTATCATTGTACCTCTATTTTCACTGGTGTTACGTCACACTCTGTAATTTTCTGTTTGATGCTTTTTTTTGGTTGATTTCCTCCAAGGAGGCAGCCTTATACTTGTGCAACAAAGGATGGGATTGGTTAAGTAAAAATTACCAACCCAGCCTATAGCATATGTACTATTTTATTTTCAAATTAATATAAATTAGCCTCATTTACCAAAAAAAAAAATATGAGAGTTTACTCATACTCTTTGGTATAGCCTTTTGTAGATTATATTGTAACATATTTTGTAATTTATTGAGCAATACTTGTGTTTTGTAGCCCATCTCTAACTTATTTTCTTGCAACAAATTTTGAGATTCATCTCCACAACTAGTTCCAAATTTACATTCAGGACCCTGGGGCTTTAACTTTGAGATCATTCCTCTCTCTAGGTCGAGTTCTTCTTGGGCTTCCCTCTCTCTCTCTTGGTTGTGGATTTCTAAGGATGTACCAAAGGACACTTGTACCATAAGATATCATCATATTACCAAATATTTTAAACTATAATTCTGCCTCTCATCATTTTAAACTATACTTCTACCTCTCATCATGAGTTTTGAGTCATGTAACATGCCTAGGTAGCTTGGGGCCTTGCCAACAAGTGAGTATTACTCTAGGAGGTTTTTTTCACTTGGTTAATTATCATCTCCCTACCAGGAATTAATTATTAATTGAGTTTCTTCCTCCAAATTTACCCCAAAGCTGGAGTATGACTTGATGGTGAGGAATTGGGTGAGTCCTGGTGTTTAGATTCAAAGTATTTGTAGTCCTAGTCCTAGGTAGACATTTTTAATTTTATTTTATTTTTTTCCACAAGGTGGAAATTGTAATAAAAATTGTATTTATAATGTAATAAGTGATGCTAGAGAGGTTGTATGAGGTATGAGTAATGAAATTTGCACCTATTACCCTCAAATTTATACTATGACACACTTTGAGGGGTCAAAAATGTGTTTAGGACCCCTAAAACCCTCTTTTCCTAAGTTTAGTGGAAAATGTAGCAATACATTAGGCTGGAAATAAATTAAATAGAGAGAAATAAATTATTTCATGTGACAAAATGGCATGAAAATGACTTGAAAATTATACCAAGTCAAAAATTTGAGTTAAGGGACATGTGGACAATGGCTGAGCACCTCACATCATAAATGTACCAATATCTCATAAAATTGATTTTTTATAGAGTTAATGCAACAATTACTTATGTGGAAAATATAATTATTTGGAGGATCTCATGCACTAAAGGAATATTTGATGGAGTATTTTGATTGTGTATTTCACAGGGACTTATCTCACTATTAGCTCTAGTTTTTCTACACTCAACACTTCATTTGGGGAAATACATGTTTCTCTCGAAGAAGACAACATAGTTCCTTGAGATCTACAATGAGCTTCGTTCTGATCATCATCTAACGTGGAAGCACATTTTTTGAGTTTGGATTGTTTAACTAGAGTTATCTCATTGCTTTGGTTCACACATGGACTTGTTCACTGGACCACAAACATAATTTGATTTTCCTTGGGTGCCACATATGGAATTCAATTTTCCTTGTTGTCTCTCCCATCTCCACTTGGAACTCGACTTGATCTTTCTTGGGATTTTCTCCAATGACATTTTTCATATGAATTCTTCCTTAGGATTTTCTCCCAACTCTCTATATAATAGATCCATGGGCTCTCATATTTTATCAAAAATATGAGCTATTGGGCTTAAGGATATGTTGCTGGATTGTGTAGGTTTTAACCTGTACAAAAATTACCTACAAACAAATTCTTAAAAACAAAAAAATAAACATTGGCGAGAACATAAACATGAAACACATATACACATATATTTTCCCCTGGATCCCAAAATTAGGACTACCAAATTGATTGTTCATTATATTCCTTTCAATGTTACAATAAGTATATATACATGCTGAATCATTCATAACCCCAATCCATTAACCCTGGATTAGAACATAACCATAGTTCCCTTGATCAGATCTACAAAACCATGGATAGAAAACCATCATGCCAAAAACCACGTGCAAAATCCATGCAAAAAACCATAAGTAGGTCCACCCACCTAATATAGGGTTCAAAAAACATTTCCCAAGGCACTACCCTGAACCTTGTGTAGGGGGGAGGTAGGGCTATCGCCTTCCTACAACCCCCCCAACAAGACGGGTTATGCCCCACGGAATGAAGGGGGGGCTTCCCCCTGCCCCCTCCCCCCCCCTTTTACCTCCCACTTCCCGCATGAGGCTAGTTGTGGAAAGAATATAACATACCCCCAACAAATTGTACACTCATTTGCAATATAATGCAACATACTTTGGGGTTACTTGTGAGTTGTTCTTCTCCTTGTGTATGGTAAATTCTTGATGGATTTTTTGTTATATTTATATTCACTTCCTCATGCTATTATTTACTTCATGCTTTTTAATTTATGTTTATATTAAACTATCTCATATTAGCTAATAATTGTTTAATTTCTCAAGAAGAGAAATATTTTAGTTTATGTAAAATATATCTCTAGAAATCATTTCCATTGTATTTATTTAATTTCATGTGGATCTAATTAGTTTTGGTGAAGTTTTGTAGAAAAATTCTTCTTTGGTCAAGCTTCAAGTGTGAGGGGAAGTTCTAGGAGGAACCAACCCACTCTTCAAATATTCAAGGAAAACAAACATGTGTTTAATTTCCAAAGTCTCATCAATTTCTATTTGTCTTGGAGAGGTTCCTTCGAGTTTGAGGCTCTTATATCTTACATAAAATCAATTAAAAATTTAATTTTCAATTATTGTGCTTCATTTATTTATATATTTCTTTTTCAAAGAGCTAAATCATTCCTAGTCAAATACGAGAGTTTACTCATACTCTTTGGTCTAGCCTTTTGTAGATTATTTTGTAACATATTTTGTAATTTATTGAGCAATACTTCTTGTGTTTTGTAGCACATATCTAACTTATTTTCTTGCAACAAATTGTGAGATTCATCTACAAAACTAATTACAGGTTTACATGCAGGACCTTGGGGCTCTAATTTTGAGATAATTCATCTCTCTAGGCCAAGTCCTTCTTAGGTTTCCCTCTCTCTCTTGGTTGTGGGCATTGAAGAGGCTTAGCCTCTCTTCTCATCCAGTAAAATATAAATTTTATGGAGCCTTCTTGGGTCTTAAATTGCAGAAAAATTTCAGCAAGGAATTGTATATGTCTTAAAGCTAAATTATGAAGACTTTCCTTGGGTTTTAGAGGAGGCTTCATGGTCTTTTCTCTCTTGTAACAACATATAAAATTTCTGATTTTGGGAGAGGGGTTTTACCCATTGGTATCCCTAGCTCTCCACTTTTGGTAGATGACTTATGGGTTGATTGTTGATCTCTTTAACTTGCATGACTCTAGTCTAATTGGGTAATTAACACAACCATGCATTACACTCATTTTTCATGTTATTTATTTTAATTTGCTACAAGTTTCAAGTTTATTTACTTCCATAGAAAGTCCATATTTTTTTCATGCAAACACCTTTAACTTGATTTTATTTGGCTTGAGTATTGTTCCAAGTTTTCTTATGCTTCACCATTAAGCACACCTTACATCCATCAAGTATTTGGGAAAATTCTACTTCCTAAAGCAACATTTTATTTCATATCAAACATAAATGTTTCAATTTGAAGTTGAAATTTTCTTCTTTTTTTAATATACTTTTAGAGATCTTACATTCCCCAAGCACCACTAAAACTTACCTCTAACTTAAGTTGGTTGAATATACTTTTAGGGAACCTCTACGTCTGTTGACTCCTCACTATGAGATCCAAATCTTTGGGAGAGGGTGAGGTCCTAGGATTATAGTTTAGCTACAATCTTGATTTTAGAATCTAATTAATAAAATAAACCAAGAGAATTTCACATCACATTTTACTTTACTTGAAAATTTTCAAATTTTTCTATCTTGATGGTTTAATGTTTCACATGAAAATATCATTTCCTATTTAAAGAAGCAGTTTGGATGCTAATATTGTAATCTCTTAAATTTTGCAACAAATTTAATTCTCATGTACTTGGAATATTGTTTAGTTTTGCAACTCCATTTCATGTTTTCATTTAAATGGTCATGGATTATTGCTATATCTTATTTCATTTCCAAGAAATATTTATTGCATGTTGCAAATTTCATTTCATTATATTGGTCTAACATTTAAATTTTCTATCATTTGTGGCTTAAATCTCATTTTGGGCAAGCTATTGTTTACTTGAAGCCACTAGTCTCTTGTTGAATATCTATTTCAAGTTGGCTTATGCACTTGTTTAATGTTTGAAGGAAAGTTACTTTCATAGACATTAACAAAGATCATCTCACTTACATTCTTCAAGTAGATAATAATTGTTTTCATTTGGGAAATATATCTTTACATGTTTTGATTTATCAATTTGTTTATATTAAAGTCATTCTTGTATCTTGCATTGATTATATATTGTGCTAACAGTTTCTTGTTTCACTTTTCAGGGTTACTTTTGCTTTCCATTTGAAAACATTTCATTTCATTTAAACAAATATAATTTTATTTTAGATAAATACTTTGAAGGAAATAGTTGTTTCATTTTCTTTATGCTTATTTTATGTATTGATGTTTGTTGATGGTTATTTCTCATATCACATTTTCTTATAAATCTTAATAAGTAATATATCTCACTTTAACACTCTCCTAGAAACCTCACATCTTTAACTTAGTTTTATTTTAGGTACCACCCCCCATAGCTAACCTAGCAGATAGTTGAAACATAGAGAGTTGGGAATAGGTGGCAAACCCTTCTCTAGGTTTCTTGCCACCAAACATACCTTGTGGGTTTAAAGGATTTTCTCACCAACTATAGGTAGGTGTAGGAGGTAAGGTAAACATTTGTTGGCACCATTTTCGGGGAAAATATTTTCTTTACTTGGGAAATTGACTAAATTTTGGTTTTAGCATATTAAAACTTAGATTTAGATTCTTACTCATGTGGAAACTCCACTAAATTCAAAGTTTGCAAGAGTTTCTACTAGGATAAATTAAATGGTATAGTTACCCCCTCTCCGGATCTTGAAAAGGTTTTTAGAGAGGGGATATATAGACTTTCTCATAGTAGAACTCTTGCTAGTCTTAGGGAAGAGGCTATTTTTGTTATTCATTTGTTTTTTCAAGAACAATTAGAGCCTAACATCATGAATGATATTTTTTCTCCTCGTAATTTTACTAACATAAATAGCTATCCTCACAATATACTTGACAAGTTTATTGAAATATTGTCTTATTTTCAAGAAAACAATGCCATTAATGCTACATCACATGTAAAGAACTTTAATGTTTACATTTTTAAGTGGTGTAACATTGCTAACTATGAGATGTGAAGACGATACTTTTTGTTCTCTCTTTAGAAGAGGATGCTCTTGATTGGTTCAATGAGCAACCTACTAACTCCTATGACTCTTTACAAGCAATCATTAATGATTTCATGGGAAATTTTGGAGAGATAAGAGAAAATAGTCACTTGATCAGTGCCATTAGCAACATGAAGAAAAATGAGAATGAAACCATTGAGGAGTTTAAGAAGAGATTCAGTGAATTGGAGAACAACATGCCTACTACTGTTAAACCTCCTGATGAATTTCTTCTATGCTCATATTTAGATGCTTTTGTTTTTGGCACTGCTTATGAATTGAGGAGGAAGGAGCCTGAAACTTTGGGTGTAGATCAAACTGAAGCCTTGAAGATTGAAAGGGCTAGAATACAATCAGGAAAATGTGAAATTCTCAGTTTGAATAGAGGGCCATAAAAATATAATGATTCCAAAGGCAAGGCCAAGGAAGAGAATACACATGATCATATTAAAGAATTAATTCAACTCATCAAGAGCATGCAAGAAAATTACACTAAGTAAATGCAGGTCTTTCAAAATAGGTTGGTGGCTATGGAAAGTGTTAAGGTTCCAACCTAGGAAAAATTATAGATGGTAAAATAATAAAAAACTCAACAATATTATAGGTCTCCAAATCCATTGTTATCCACCAACATGGTAGATAAAATTCCCCCTTTTTATAAGCCATGTAGTGAGTTCCATGAAGAGGCCACATTCCCATATGTAAAGAGAATTATGGAAGATAGCATGTTGGGAGATGAACATGTAGGAGAAATTTTTAAAATAAATATGTTCTCCATAGAAGATCAAATATACATCATTGAGGGAAATAAAGAGATTTACCACAAGCCTAATAATATTGGGGTTGACAATATGATTGAAAATTTTGACAAAGTCACTAAGATTTTTGGGGAAAATCCCACATCTAGATAGATTATAACTATGGAAAAACACAAAGGGATGACTTATCAGAGAAGGGATATTCAATACTAGAATAATCACATAAAATTTTCTCCTCCTCCTTCAGAATTAAATTTTGACTTGGGAAATTGGGTGAATAATGAAAAGGTTTCTATCCCAATGATAGAACTTTTAAAGATACCATCTCGAAGGGCCAAGTTACTAAGTTCCATTGAAGTTGCTCGAAGGGAAGAAAATCCTTGTGATGAACCATAAGATGAAGAAAGTGCATTGAAAAGTATGAACTATTATGTGTGGAACGAATATCATCTACCATTGTATGTCTATTTGATAGTGAATGGTCGTCTTTTACACAACTGCATGTGTGATTTAGGAGCTTCATCAAATGTCATGACCAATAAATTCATGGAGAAACTGAATTTAAGGGTATCTAGACCCTATCAAAACATATTTTCAATGGATTCTAAAATAATTGAAGTGCGTGGGATAATTAAGGATTTACATATTTTAGTAGCAGCATACCCAGATGAAATAATTACTACGGATATTGTTGTGATAGATGTTCTCGATTCTTACAAAATTCTCCTATCAAGAAAATGGGCATCAAATTTACGTGATAGCCTTCAAATGGACTTACCATATGAAACCGTTCCCATGAATGATTATACCTTTATCAAACTTGATCAGGAGTTAGAGAAAATATATCATGTTGAGGATCCAAGGAAACCCAACAATGATATTATCTATAGATCATGCTAGACAAGAAGTGATGCAGTGTTGACAATTTTCTTCCCCCGCTAACATAAAAATTTCAAAATGAAGAGATTAGGCATAGCTAAAAAAACTTGGGTACTTTGAATCATCCATCAGAACATTTCCAAGGAAGTAGGATTGACAGTAATTGCATCATCATCACCATCACAACTAACCAAGAAGAAAATAATAAAAGTGAAAAAGAAAAAAGATATAAAAAATGAATCACCAGTTTTGAGCAGGATCAAACCTCAACAAATCAATATTCGAAAACGGAAAAGGAAGAGGCTTGGTATATCTAATGGCCACAAACAGGTTAACATTGGGGCAAGTCATAGTCCCATGATAATCAAAATTGGAAAATGCACATCAAAGAAATAACCTATGGATTTTCTTGTGAGTAGGTAGGTTCTCAAAAGGGATTTCATCGAAGACATCTAATGCCATGGGGCATCTTTTTGTATCATACTTATAACCTTTCCCCTTGTCATTTTTGTTTAAGTAGTTTTATTTCATGAATAAATTTCCATTTATGCTCTTAGAACAAATTTCAATTTTTCATTCTGTAATTTATTTCATTTGATGATATTTTTATAGATACTGCTGATATATGTCTTTTGTCGATGGATGCAGATTCCAGGTTCTTGCACACTATCACTTAATATATAACATGGTCCCCATACAAAGACAAATTTTGACCACTAGAGTGGAATTAAATGACTATATGAATACTCCATGCCCAAGGATGTACCAAATGACACTTTTACCATCAGATATCATCAAATTACCAGAGTTTTTAAACTCTACTCCTACCTCTCATCATTTTTATGTTGTACCTCGCTTCCACACCTTGCAGGGAACTCTAATAAGTGATGCTAGTAATGATGAGTTTTGATTCATGTAACAGACCTAGGTAGCTTGGGACCTTTCCAACAAGTGGGTATTACTCTCGAATATTTTTTTCACTTGGTTAATTATCATCGCCCTATCAAGACTTAATAATTAATTGAGTTTTTTTCTCCAAATTTACCCCAAAGTCAGAGTACAGGTTTATGGTGAGGCCTTGGGTGAGTCATAATGTATATATTGGATGTATATTACCATATTAGATCACACACAAAATTTCGTGGTATTTGGTTAGGTCTAGAAGGTCATTTTTTAGTTTTTTAGATTTTCCACAGGGTAGAAATTGTAATAAGAATTGTATTTGTAATGTAATAAGTGATGTATAGAGAGGTTGTATGGTGTATGAGTAATAAAATTTGGACATCTCACCCTAAAAGTTCTACTATGACACACGTTGAGGGGGGGAAAACGTGTTTAGGACCCCCAAAACCCAATTTTCCTAAGTTTAGTGGAAAATGTGGCAATAAATTAGGCTAGAAATAAAATAAATATAGAGAAATAATTTATTCAATGTGAAAAAATGACATGGAAATTACTTGGAAATTATCCTAAGTCAAATATTTGAGTCAAGGGAAATGTGGACAATGACTTAACACCTTACATCATAAATGCACCAATATCACATAAAATAGAATTCTCTGGAGTTAATGTAGCAATTTCTTATGTAAAAAATCGAATTACATGGAGGAGCTCATGCACTAAAGAAATATTCGATGGAATATTTTCATTGAGGATTTCGTGGGTACTTATTTTTATCACTCCACTAGATTTTCAAGGCTGAGGAAGGAATCCCAACGGAGGTAACCAAAAACCAAGCTTTTGACTTGATAGCTAGCCCTATCAAGCTGGAGAAGGCTCTCTCAAAAAGGGTCACAACCAGGAAGGCTAGAGAAATTAGGTTTTTTAGGCTAGATATAGAGTGCAGGGGGTTGTTCTGAATTAATTTGGTTGGGAAAATTAGTAGATAAAAGAATTAGGTCAAGGAAATTTAGGTCAGGGAAAATGAGTTAGGGTTGCAGGGATCAATGGGGCAAGGTAGGTACAATGCAAATCACTTGAAGGAAATGGTTGTGGAATTGTAATATCCATTTTCAAGGATATCTCTAAAACATAGGCAACTCTAATCAGAGATGGATTGGGAGGGCGTTTACCAGATATTTCACCTCTGAAAAGAGGATGAGATCTGGAGGCTATCTGGTCCTTTCCAGATTCTGTCTAAGAGTGTGGGAAAAACACAACAAGCGGTATAGAAATCTAAATGCAAAAGGAAGAAATAACAGATTGCAAACATACAATAGCATGTACAAATACTTCAAGAAATAAGAAAACACTGAGCCATTTTATTAATCTGATAAATACAGAGGAGTACAATAGGTGATCAAATGATAGCATCTAAATCTTGCACAAGGAAAGTTAAGATCTATTCTCAGAATGTTGCATGGAATGACTGCGTTTCATATCTGCGTCCAGCTGCTGAAAAATGGTTATGCCGCTGCCTAGCAATACCTCCCTGTGGATCTGCACTTTCCTCCCAATGATCCGGCGGCCTCTATCTTTGATCTTCAATGTTATGCTCTCCCGCTGATTCAGAAATCCTCAATAGACAAAGATCCTCCATGAATTTCCACTAGAGATATCCCCAATACAGAATGCGTCCTCCACCCAGGTCTGCGCAGTCAATAAATGCGTTATTCCTCCACAGATGCCACACAGTCAATAGACGCGTTGCTCCTCTACCAATACAGTGGATCGATATTCCTATAAATACACTGAAGAGACTACCTCACCTGAGCAGGCACTCGAAGTCCCCTGGGGCTAAGGGTGAGATCTCCGAACGAAGACACTCAATGCGCTAAACAGCACTGCAGACAGGCTAAACAGCTAGTGTGCTCCAAGTCGCAATGACCAGATTCAAATGCATAAATTCTCCATGATGTCAGAATGAGGAAACTATCTTCTTTATATAGTGTTGGCTGCTCTCGAAACCTACAGCCGCCTCCACCCATAATACCACGGTAATATCCCTTGGCTGCGTGCGCCTCCACCCACGATACCATGGTAATACCCCTTTGTTGTGTGCCCGATTCGGCCCCTGTTATTACAACATGCGTCTACTAGTAAATCCCCTCTTTTAGAGTGATTTGTGTTCCCTTTACTCATTTTTATTCATAATATAACTACATAAAAGGAAAAATTGACCAAATCGAATATTCCAATTAGCCATTGCTAATTGGGAATATTACAGTCTCTCCTGGAAAAATGTTGCTTGTCCCCAAGAAACTATAGTGATGGATGCTGCAATATTTTCTCATTCTCCCAAGTAGCATCCTCATATGGTAAATTCTTCCACCTCACCAAGAACTCCCATATTGTCCTGTTCCGCAACTGCCTTTCCCTGGTATCAATAATTGCCTCAGGCTGTAATACCAAATTCCCTTCATCATCTGTAGGCAGCAGCTCCTCTGTCACTGTCACCTGCTGCCACAATGCCTTCTTCAGGCATGATACGTGGAAAATGCAGATCCTCCATCCCCAAGAAATCATCCAAACATAATGAGCCACCTCCCAACAAGGTAACTCCTGAAAATCTCCTTCCACCTCAAGCTCTAGTAATGAAGGTGGGTTGAACATCTAAAATTGGAAAGCATCATAGCTTACCCCATGCTTTCCTTCTCTCCACTCATGACAAGTGTAGAGTGTATGCTGATCCTGGGTTGCCAAAGTATTTCCCTCAAATGGAAAAATGAAGAAAAATCCTCCAAAGAGTTCTCCTCCAACAATGAAGAACAAGCTAGCCCAAAACAATCCATCCAAGAAGAATAGGACATGGTCATCATGGAACATCCTAATGAGAATTTTTTTGAAGGATTTACATGATGATACATGATGCAAACAATTTATCACAAGGATACAATGTAGTCCCATCCACTGCAACTTCGGGAAATTACATGGCAAGAAATGTACATGATTCATCACATATACTAAAGTATAGTAAATGGCTGAATGTAACAAAAATACATGATCAAGCACTTGCCCATGGCTATACAATGGATTAATATCAATCTTATGGCCCACCTCAAAATAGAACAAACATTTGGCTGTGGTGGCCATATCTCCTCTCATGCTCCCATTAGAACATGTAGTGCAGAAATTGTGAAAATTCTTCCCACTCAAGGACACATCTAGCTCATGTGTCTCCCTCATAATCAAGCCTCCCATACAAATATGATCTATATCAGAAAATGAAGACATGATCAGTAGAAAAATGGAGAAAATTCTGAAGGTTACAAGTGATGCAAGAAGGTACCAACAACTTTCCCAGTAGTGACAACGCAGTTTTACAAGTTGCTGCTTGATAAAAGTACATGGAAAAATGTTTCTTTTTACATGGTTAATCATGCATGTCTTTATATGATACCTGTTATAGTGCAACAATTGAACATACATGTGATAAAACATTTTCCCAAGGCCACAAAAGAGATGGTTGCCTCCATCATGTAGATTGGCCCAATACAACTCATGGAGCAATTTGACAAGCTTGCCCTCTTATGAAGCAATGCACTGCATAAGAATGGTAAGAGTGTGCAAATCAATGAATGTATAAACAAACTTCTCACTATATTCTGGTAGTAATATGGTACATGGGTCCATACATGAGTCCTCCATAGTGTTTTGGCATGCTATGAAGAAGAATGAACCATGTGCTGCAAGAAGATAATCCTCCTTATGCTTGAAAACCCAAGTCAAGAAGAATATTCCATAGACGTCTCTATCATCATTTCCTCCTCTTTTATCATCAAGTGAAATCAATATGAAATGATCCTGGGACCTGTGGGTTTTGGCTCCTCCACATTTCTGCTGGGCACACTTCATCCATAAGGCTCTGCTCCAAAGTGACAACACTGTGAGCTTATGCAAATAAGCCCCTGTCAATACCAAACTCTGTTCTTTGACATGCTCCTTGTCAAATATTCCTCTAATAATGCTATAACAAATATGGAATACTCCCCAAGATGGAAGAGCTCCCAAATCATCAAAGACCAAAGAGATAATGCCATCTTCTCTTCCTGCAACATCATGCAAAGTGTGAGAGCAAATATTCTCTTGCTCTCCCAGAAACAGGCAAAGCAACAAGACATTTTTCTGCCTCCCCATACCTCCATCATACCGATCATGTGATGAATACATGATGAATGATATGAGTATCATATCAACAGCATGCATCCATACTCTATGCTGCTCAATAATGTAAGTATCATATCAACACCATGCATCCATACTCTATGTTGCTCAATAATGTAAGTACCCATCCTCTTACTCTTAGGAAGAGTGTTTTCCAAGCGATGGCCAAACTCTTTCAAGAGTAACCAGCACAGCCAAGCCTCCTTCTGCCCCATATCATAGATTTTCAAGTAGCCTCCTAGCTCCTTGCTCATCAACCAAATCCACTCAATCACTTGTGGATGCCCCCTTCTTCTCCTCATCTTGGTACTCCTCCCATGAGGGCTACCATCCTCCCAAATCAAATTCCTGTCTTTGCACTTCATGGGATTTTGAAATGTAAGCTTCTCAAGGATCAATGAGACCCTATCAAGAATAAAATAGGTGGTAGGCAAAAACCTCCCATCATGATTTGTATGGCTCAAGGAATGTCCAACACAGGCATGAGAGATGTTATCCATCTTAAGATGTCCTCCATCTTCTATCTTCTCTTGTGAGAAAGGAATAAAATATTTGCACTCCATGGTGTGTTGAAGTTCACCTTTGATGAGATCTCTCCTTGAGACCTCCCTTTTATCAATAGTCTTCCAAAACCAATGAGGTCTTGGATCTGAAAGTATAAGTTCCTCTTTGAGCTGAGAGGAGCTCATTGAGAAAGTGTCATCTTGAAGGGAGAAAGGGTTTCTTACTCCAAGATGTCTACCATCAATCTTCAAGGCTTCAAACCCCAACCTCCAATGTGATGTACAATCCAACAATGGCTCATGAGAATGATGGTTTGATTCATTCTTGAGTGTTTCCATGTTGCACAGCGCAGTGCAACCAAGCCGCTCTATAGTAGCAATGGGATTTGACCCTTGGTCATGCAAAAGTAAATCTCCACATTGATCAAAAGAATTTGCTGCAACAATGGAATGTGGAAATCTTTTCATACCTTGATGTGCATTTGGAACTTCTTGCAGGGCTGCAAGAGTCCCTTCCTCAAAAGTGTTGGCTGCCCCAACTGTTGATGCATGTGGCTGCTCCTCCATGAGTGTGATAGCGTTATCACAAGCCTCCTCAAGAGGTGACGTGATCTTTTCTTTCTTTGCTCTTTCTCCATCAAAGGTTTGGATCAACCTTTGAGTGAACTATGCAAAATTCTTCACCCTTGCATGGCTCAAGTGGCTGCACCACCAATCATAGGCTTCACCCTCCAAGTGCAGCGCTGAGATTTCAACAGCTTCTTTCCCTGCTATAGGATGTAGTGGGAAAAATTCCTCCAACTTTCTCACCCAAGTTCTTGCATTATACGACCCATCAAAGGTAGACAACAGAAATCTATTGCCTTTGATTTCTTTTCTGCTACATGGTCTCTTCTCTTCCTTCAGCTGGATGAAATGAGAAAAATCTAGAGTCTCCCTGAAGGCTCTAGGTTGAGATCTATACTCAACAAGGTAATCACTGAGGATCTGATGATCCAAGTATCTTCCATGCTCAATATCTTCTTCTTGATGAGAATAGGAAGTGCATGGTACTTCCTCTTCTTTTTCTTCAATATTCTTGACCTCCTCAAAGGTGGATGCATCTCCTCTGGATCTGAAAATAGATGAGAATAAACTCGTCTTTTTCAACGTTCCGATCTTCTTGGGCTTAGACCCACTGGGTGTATCAACATGCTCCCCATGATCATGTGCGCCCTCATCCTCCATGTGCGTGGTAGCCATTTTGATGGCTTCCCCTTCTGTTATTCAGTCAAGCTGGAAAGAGGTATTCAACCTTTCCACCCGATCTCGAACCATGAAATCAGTGGATCCATCATATGTGGGAAAAGGTGTCCTCCTAGTGGTACGCTAAAACTCCGAACTCTGCGTGCTACACCCCCCACTATTCCTTCCTCCTTCATCCTACCTGAGCTGACAATAATCTCTGAAGGGAAAAACCACTCTGAATTTTTCCCCCATGGACTTCCATTCGCAGAAATAATCTCCATCCTGATAATGTTGATGTCCTCTGTGATGGTTGCGGGGTTTTCTATCCCGCTTGATCTGAACAAAGTCTTTGAATAAAATGGCATCCCTAAACTCTTTCCCAGCTGCTTGGTACTCAGCAAAATAATCACTTATGCAGTCAGACTCTAGTTCCTCCTATGCTCTGGCCCCAGTATCTGCACTCAGAAAAGTGGGCATAGTAGCACGAGTGGGGGCATGTGATGCCTGGTGTGGAGCGGCAACCTTCTCCTGCAAATGGTGAGATGTGCCCGACCCCTCACCAACCTGAAAACCCTTTGGGATTTCACGCTGTCTAGCCTCCACAGCCGTGAATCTCTGACCCATAACCTCTATTTGTCTCACCATATATTGCACTGATATGAGGAGTGCTTCCCCAAGCTATTTTGCATCGCTATCCCCCACCATTGGCTTTCCCTGCTCTGTGTCTACCATAGGCTCCTCTTGTTATGCATCCACCACTCGAACGCATTCCCTTCCTCCATAGGTGTTCTCCAACCTATGCTCAATATCTCTATACTTCCCACCTCTGTGGCAGATGTAGGGTTTTTCTTCCAATGAAATAGACTACTAGCTCCACAAGCTGAGCCAGATCTATGCTCTGATACCACTGTAATATCCCTTTTCAGGGATATCTCTAAAACACAGGCAACTCTAATCAGAGATGGACCGGGAGGGCGTTTACCAAATATTTCACCTCTAAAAAGAGGATGAGATCTGGAGGCTATCTGGCCCTTTCCAGAATCTATCTAAGAGTGTGGGAAAAACACAACAAGTGGTATAGAAATCTAAATGAAAAAGGAAGAAATAATAGATTGCAGACATACAATAGGATGTACAGATACTTCAAGAAATAAGAGAACGCTGAGCCATGTTATTAATGTGATAAATATAGAGGAGTACAATATGTGATCAAATGATAGCATCTAAATCTTGCACAAGGCAAGTTAAGATCTATTCTCAGAATGTTGCATGGAATGACTGTGTTTCAGATCTGCATCCAGCTGCTGAAAAATGGCTATGCCACTGCCCAGCAATACCTCCCTGCAGATCTGCACTTTCCTCCCAGTGATCTAGCCGCCTCTATCTGTGATCTTCAATGTTATGCTCTCCCGCTAATTCATAAATCCTCAATAGACAAAGATCCTCAATGAATGTC
This sequence comes from Pinus albicaulis, assembly GCA_034641835.2. Lineage (NCBI taxonomy): Eukaryota > Viridiplantae > Streptophyta > Pinopsida > Pinales > Pinaceae > Pinus > Pinus albicaulis. The sequence goes on from CM076579.1 coordinate 843,197,163, forward strand.
CACTGGAGATATCCCCAATAAGGAATGCATCCTCCACCAAGGTCTATGCATTCAATAAACGCGCTATTCCTCCACAGATTCCATGCAGCTAACAGACGTGCTGCTCCTCTACCAATATAGTGGATCGATCTTCCTATAAAGACACTGACGGGACTACCTTACCTGAGCAGGCACTCAAAGTCCCCTAGGGCTGAGGGTGATATCTCTGAATGGAGACACTCAATGCGCTAAAAAGTGCTATAGACAGGCTAAAAAGCCAGCGTGCTCCAAGTCGCAATGACCAGATTCAAATGCATAAATTCTCCATGATGTCAGAATGAGGAAACTATCTTCTTTATATAGCGTTAGCTGCTCTCGAAACCTACGGTCGCCTCCACCCACGATACCATGGTAATATCCCTTGGCTGTGTGCACCTCCACCCATGATACCATGGTAATACCCATGGTAATACCCCTTTGTTGTGTGCCCAATTCGGCCCCATTTATTACAACGCGCGTCTACTAGGAAATCCCCTTATTTTAGAGTGATTTGTGTTCCCTTTACTCACTTTTATTCATAATCTAACTACATAAAAGGAAAAATTGACCAAATCGAATATTCCAATTAGCCATTGCTAATTGGGAATATTACAGGAATGGTTTTGAAATTGTAATAAGGCTGACAAAATCATAATAGATGTATTTTTCTCAGATAGAAGATATTGAATAAATATGATCAGTTACCTAGAACAGAGCATGGCAGACATGTATTCTGAATTTCTAACTTGTAAAATATCATTATATAGAAATTACACTGAAAATGATCACAATAATTTCAAACATATGACACTAAAGAAGAAACAATGAAATACATTCATTACCACAAGTATCCCATAAATGTAGTTGAAACTCCTTTTTATTAGCTTGGCCAAACTGAATACAAAGCTTCCTTAATCAACTAGAAAAATAAAACTGATTCCAACTATTATCACCTCTGAAAATGAGTCAAAAAGTAAAATATACAGGCCTCAAACAAACTCTCCCAACCTCAGGGGTCGAATCCCTAAGAGGAGGAGTTGATCCACCAAAGTCTAAACTGAAACCTAGAGTGTAGGGTGGTCAAAGTGACTCAACCCTAACTTTTTACAAACTGATTCATTACACCTCATCATGAGTTTTAGCCTAATGTATTTACCCTAGGTAATATTAAAAACATGATAATTACATTTACATCATCATTTACATGAGGTAAAAACATGATTCCCCGAGGTAAAATTTAAATTTGTAGAAAAACTTAGAAAAAATCAGTTAATTGTTAAACGCGCAGTGCCATTTTACCCCAACTTGCAGGTTGTTTTTTACTGGGTTTCAGATGTCCAAATTGGCTCCAAGATAGCTTTTGGGAAATACCTTCAATTCTACTTTCCAGAACTACCTTAAGGTTTCAAAATTAATCCCATTTTCCCTGTCAAAAATCACTTCTCCCAAGACTGTTCAAAAAAGGGCAGAATGAGGGTGAAAAAATGCAGAGTGTTGTTGCAGGCAACATTTGGAGGCCCTCCTCAACTCCAAATTGTACTCATGATAGCTCATTGGAAATATATTCCAGTATAGTTGTCATCTAATGTATCATGAAAGTCATTTGGACACTCCATCTAGGAGAAAACATGATTTTCCCAAGGTCACTCCAGAGGTGAAGCAAACCTCTTGTAGCACCCGTATTGTTGAAATTTCTCTCAAAAAATGATGCCTGTGTAAAACATGAAGGAGGTATTTTTTTTTTTACGTATTATGGAAAAAAACCTCTCTCACTTTTTTCAAATTCATCTTTGTTTGGTCGAAAACATAGTTTGAAGCAAAACTGGCCCTTTGTGTGGAAAATGATTTCTCCCTTGGAATGAATTCTTGGAAAATGTTGAAGACATGATGTTTATGAGTTGGTATGGCTTCATACTTGCTGAAATGACCTCCCTTATTCCTCCTATTCTCATATGTCTATGTTTCCATAGCAAACCCTAGCTCAGTGCGAGAGGAAATTAGGGTTTGGTGTAGGCAAAACAGGGGATTTAGGACTACCTTGTAGAGGGAGGGGAATGAAGGGGTTAGGGGATGTCTAAATTCTTGGAAAAATTTTGGAGAATAGTGATAGATGTTAGAGAGTAGGGAAAAGTAGAATTTCAAGGATTGAGTGAGGGGAAGGGGTCCAAAAGGGAAAAACACAGGCCTAGTCTCAAAAAGTGTGAAATTGTAGCAATAGGCTATGGCTTGTGGAAAAATGATGATTTTGAGGGATATGAGTGATGGGAAGTCTTTAGTAAGGTATATTAAGGATAGGGGAAGGTGTAATAGCATCAGGATACAAGTCTTTTTGATGATTTAACCATGAAAGTCATGAAACCAAGAGAAATTCCCTCAAAACCCTAGAAGAGTGAAATGAGCTTTCCAAGAATAACTGAGAGATAAGTATGGTAAACACAAAGCCACTTATTTGGAAATGATATTTTTAGAACCTGAAATTTTTGAAGACCTTTGACTATTACTATTCCTTCAAAAGATAAATTTTATGGTGAAATGAACAATTTTCATGATTTTTACCCTATGACCTAATGATGGCACAACATGGAAGAATGAACTGAATGATGACTATGATGACTATGGGACTCTTGGGAAAAATGTTTAAAAAATGAAGAGAGTTCAATGATAGTGACGCAGATGAGGTGAAAGTAGATTAAAATAAGGTGGGATGGGTGGGATGCAAATACTAGTGCTAACATCTTCTCCAACTAGGGAAGATAGCTCCGAAGAAGGTGTCCAGAACCGCAAACCTCTTGGAACTTGTTGATCAGTGTCTTCTTATTTTGGGCATGGAGTCGCAAGCAAATGCAAACTAATCTTTATTTTCAAAACAAAACCACTTATAGAAACTAAAAAATCACATACTTCAAATTTTAAAGTAGATGCTGAAGGAGATGCTTGTCCAGCAAGCTTATTGCACACTTGTCTTACACTAATCTACTGATAATTTTGCTATTCTAAATGATACAATAATGCCAATGTAGCCAGTCAATAAACTGCTTATACACATTGATTTCTTGACTTTTTATTAAAAAAATTATAGATACAACTTGACCTTTTGTCCGGAAAACCCAAGCTATGCATTGTAATGGCAACTCATCATACATTTTTATTTCATAGTAGAAACAAAGCTAGAAAATCAAGCTGGAAAATCCTTCCATATACTCAACTACAGGATCATAGAAAACAAATTTTGTTTGCTAACTGTAAAACAATTCAATAATTTGGTTTTCATGAGGATGTTGCTCATATGGGATGTTTAAATTAGACCTTGGTTGGAACTGTGTGATATCAATTTCATGTTCAAGAACATAACATCCTTCAATATTAGAAACTAAAGGGAGCTAGAAAAATTCCTCAAAAAACTAATTTTGATCTTGAAAAATGTAAGACTGAATTTGAACATCTAACACCCAAATTCCTTTCTCAAATTTTTCAGCAAACTCCTCTAAAAAATGAATTTTATCTCCATATCTATATTTGCATGACTTTAGATAAATATACAGAAAATTTGAGAAAGCCTCATCAATTTTATTATCATCAAAATTATCCCATTATTCTTTAAAAACTGTAATCGAGATAGGTTCTACCACATACCCTATCATCTTGGATCAATTAGGCCACTGAATTTGCTATTAAGCTATGAGTTCTTTTGATAGTTGGAGTCACCATGAATGTCTTGATTCTAGATTCTTCTGCCAGTGGAGTCTTTGGATCAATCTAAACTATGTGGAGTCACCAGGTGGATGATTTACCCCTTCATATGCATATAAACGCTGCCCACCATTAGCAATCAGATCTAAACTTTGTCGTTATTTTCCAGGGAGGATCTGAACTTTCCTTCCCCGGCAATGGTGCCAAAATGTTATCACTCCACCAAATTCCCAAGGCTAAGGAAGGAATCCCGACAAAGGTAACCACAAACCAAGCTTTTGACTTGATAACTAGCCCTATCAAACCGGAGAGGGCTCTCTCAAAAAGGGTCACAACCAGGAGGGCTGGAGCAATTAGGTTTTTTAGGCTAGATATAGAGTGCAAGGGTTTTTTTTTAATTTATTTGGTTGGGAAAATCAGTGGATAAAGGAATTATGTCAAGAAAAGCTAGGTCAGGGAAAATGAGTTAGGGTTGCAAGGATCAATAGGGAAAGGTAGGTAAAATTCCAATCACTTGAAGGAAATGGTTGTGGAATGGTTTTGAAACTGTAAGAAGACTGAGAAAAGAATAAGAGATTTATTTTTCTCAGACAGAAGATAATGAAAAAAATATGATTAGTTACCCAAAATAGAGCATGGCAGACCTGTATTCTAAATTTCTAACTTGTAAAAGATCATTATATATAAATTAAAGTGAACATGAACACAATACTTGCAAACATATGACACCGAAGAAGAAACAATGAAAGACATTCAATACCACAGGTATCCCATAAATGTAGTTGCAACTCCTCTTTATTAGCTTGGCCAAACTGAATACAAAGCTTCCTTGATCAACTAGCAAAATAAAATTGATTCCAACTATTCCCACCTCTGAAAATAAGTCAAAAAGTAAAAAATATAGGCCTCAAAAAACCTCTCCCAACCTCAGGGGTTTAATCCCTAAGAGGAGGAGCTGATCCACGAAAGTCTAAATTGAAACCTAGAGTGTAGGGTGGTCAAAGTGACTCAAACCTAACTTCTTGCAAACTGATTCATTACATCTCATCATGAGTTTTAACATAATGTATTTACCCTAGGTAATATTAAAAACATGATAATTACATTTACATAATCATTTACATGAGGTAAGAACATCATTCCCCAAGGTAAAATTCAAATTTGTAGAAAAACTCTGAAAATATTAGTCAATTGTTAAACGTGCAGTGCCATTTTACCCCAACTTGCAGGTTGTTTTTGACTGGTTTGTATGTGTCAAAATTGTCTCCAAGATAGCTTGTTGGAATTCCCTTCAAGTATAATTTCCATAAATACCTTTAGTTTGCAAAATGAAGCCCATTTTCCCTGTCACAAATCACTTCTCCCAAGCCTGTTCAAAAAGTGCAAAAAGAGGGTGCAGAAATGCTGAGTGTTGTTGCAGGAAACTTTTTGAGGTCTTCATCAACTCCAAATTGAGCTCATGATATACAATTATAAATATCTTCCAGTCTATTTTTCATTTGACTCATCAAGAAAGTCATTGGGACACTCCATCTAGGAGAAAACTTGATTTTCCCAAGGTCACTCTAGAAGTGCAGCAAACCTCTTGTAGCACCTGTATTGTTGAAATTTATCCCAAACCATGGTACCCATGTAAAAAATGAAGGTGGTTTTGCTTTATTGACCTATGATAGAAAAAAAAACTCTCTCACTTTTGTCAAATTAATTTTTTTTTGGTCGGAAACATAGTTTGAAGCAAAACTTGCCCCATGTCATGTGGCAAATGATTTGTCCCTTGGAATGAATTCTTGGAAAATGATGGAGGCATGATGTTTATGAGTTGGTATGGCTTCATACTTGCTGAAATAACCTCCCTTATGCATAATATTCTCATATTTCTCTAATTCCATAGCAAACCCTAGCTCAGTGGGAGAGGAAATTAGGGTTTGGTGTAGGCAAAACAGGGGATTTAGGACTACCATGTAGAGGGAGAGGAATGAAGGGGTTAGGGGTTATCTAAATTCTTGGGAAAATTTTGGGGAATAGGGATAGATGTTAGAGAATAGGGAAAAGTGGAATTTCAAGGATTGAGTGAGGGTAAGGGGTCCAAAAGGGAAAAACACAGGCCTAGTCTCGAAAAGTGTCAAATTGTAGCAATAGGCTAGGGCTTGTGGAAAAATGATGATTTTGAGGGATATGAGTGATGGGAAGTGTTTATGATTGTATATTAATGATAGGGAAGGTGTAAGAGCATCAAGATACAAGTCTTGTTGATGATTAAACCATGTAAGTCATGAAACCAATAAAAATGCCCTCAAATCATCATTGAACTCATTCTTGGTTTCATGACTTCCAAGCATAAACCAAATTTCATGATTTTAACCCTCTGACCTAATGATGGCACAACATGGAAGAATGATTTGAATGATTAATATGGGATTCTAGGGAAAAATGTTTAAAAAATGAATCGATTTCAATGAGAGTGACGGAGATGAGGTGAAAGCAGAGTAAAATAAGGTGGGATGGGTGGGATGCAAATACAGTGCTAACACTTATCTCACTATTAACTCCAGTTATTTTGCACTCAGCACTTCACTTGAAGAAATATGATTTTCTCTTGGAGAAGATCACTGTTATGAAACCAACTCCAAAAATAGAAGAAAAGAGAGATCAACGCCTTAGAAATCAGCCACTTTGAGGGGGAAATCTCCAATACATTACATAAATGAACAATTCTTGGATGATACAAATGACCAAAACCTCCTTCTATATATAGGAGTCCATGGGGTCACAATATAATCCTATCCAACCTAACAATAATATTGTAAGGGCATAATAATAACAATATTGGGGTTACATGGGTACAACAATAACAATAAGGGGGTTACACTAACAATAATAAGGGACTATACTAGTAATATAGGGACCTAACATGCCCCTCTCCTTCAAAAAAGTGTTGTCCTCAATGCTTGAGTAGATCTGGATGCTTCTGTATAAAATTCTCATCCTCCCATTTAGAATCTTCAATGGGTAAATTCTTCCATTTGATGATATACTTTGAAATTGATCGATTTCGTAGCTGCTGAGTTCTTGTTTTCGTGACTGCTTCAGGTTCCAATATGATTTTCCCTTCCTCATCAAGTTCTGGAAATATTGTTTGAACCAGAATTTTGTCCCCTATAACCTTCTTTAAGCATGAAACATGGAAAAATGGATGCACTCACAAAGAAGCAAGAAGCTCCAATCTGTATGCCATAGTACCAATATTTTGCAACACCTTGTAAGGACAATAGTACTTTGGCGATAATTTATTATCCTTCTTAGCTTGCTTGAGGGACATTTGTTTTTATGGTTGTATCCGTAAAAATACCCAATCTCCTATATCAAAACTTCTCTCGATGCAAAGTTGTTCTACCTATTGTTTCATTCGATTTTGTGCCAAATTTAGGTTATCCTTTAAGAGTTGGAGAACTTCTTGTTGATGGTCGATGTGATCTTCCACTACTTGAACCTTAGAATTTTCTCTTAAACAAGATGTGATGGATGGTGGATGATATCCATAAAGTGCCATAATGGGGGTCATTTTTGCTGCAGTATAGAAGGAAGTGTTATACCACCATTCAACGAGAGGTAACCACTTGACCCATTGTGTTTGCTTATTAGATACAAAACAAAAAAGATATCCTTCCAAACATTTATTCACTATCTTAGTTTGACCATTGGATTGAGGATGATAAGATGAGCTATGAGCTATTTGAGTACCCAAACAAGAAAATAATTTCGTCCAAAAATTTCCAGTAAAAATGGGATCTTTGTCACTTACAATAATCTTTGGGTTTCCATGTAGCTTTTGAATTGTTTCCATAAATGTAGTAGCAACTGTACTTTCTCTTTTTTAAATGGATGAGATAATGCACAAAAGTGTGCATACTTGGTAAGTCTATCAACTACCACCATGATGACACTCTTTCCTGCGGACTTAGGTAAACTTGTGATAAAATCCATTGGAATCTCCTCCCAACGTTGACTTGGAATGGATAAAGGTTGTAGAAGTCTCGGGGTCTTAATTGTCTCAACTTTACTCTGCTGGCAAACCAAACATTCGGCCACAAACATTTGAATGTCAGATTTAAGGCCATCCCAAAAAAAGTCTTTCTTCACCCTGTGGTAAGTTTTTAAAAATCCTGAGTGTCCTCCTAAAGGAGAAGTGTGCAATTCTAAAAGAATATTTTGTTTTAGTTGGGAATTCTTACAAAGATATAAGTGATATTTGTACCATAAGGAATCAATTTTCCAACTAAATGTATCAGATGTACTAGGATCTTGCTGCAAATTTGGAATGTGTGTTCACACTTCTTTGTCCTTCTTCCATTCATCTCTTGTTTTGGTTATCCAATCTAGTTGGATAATAGAAATGACATAAATAAATGCTTCCACCTCTTGATCCTTTCTTGAGAGTGCATCTGCAACAACATTTGGCTTCCATTTTCTGTAGATGATTTCAAAGTCATAACCAAACATCTTTGTGACCCATTTTTGTTGCTCTTCGGAAGATAGTCTTTGTTCCAATTTTTTTTTAAGACTATCATGATGATTTTTTACCTTGAAGTGTATTCCCATTAGGTAAGGTCACCATTTCTTTAGTGCATGTAGTATTGCCAACATTTCCTTCTTATAAATAGCATTCTGTAAATAATTTCATTTGATTGGATTACTTTAAAAAGAAATGGGTCTTCCTTCTTGCATTAAAATAGTACCAATTCCATTTCCTGAGGCATCACATTCCATAATAAAGGTTTTTGAAAAATCTGGTGTAGCTAAGACTGGTGCTAGGCACATTTCCTCTTTAAGATGTTCAAAGGCCTTAGTTGCTTCAGGAGTCCATGAAAATGCATATTTATTCAATAATGTTGTTAGAGTGTACAAGCATTCTCCAGGTACCTTTAAAAAGCTTGCGATAATACCCCGTTAACCCGAGAAACCCTCGCAACTAATTTATGGTTGTGGGGACTTCCATTCCTTAATGGCTTTGATTTTTTTAGGGTCTACCTTAACACCCACATGAGATACAATATGAACCAGATATTCCACCTCTTGTACTCCAAAGAAAAATTTGGATGTTTTTGCATATAATTCTTTCTCCTCCAACAGTTTGAGCACCTTGTCAACATGTTAAACATGATCCTTACAAGACATATTGTAGATTAGTTTATCATCAAAATATACTAGCACAAATTTTCTAAGGGAGGGTTTGAAAATGGAATTCATATACCCATTAAATGTAGAAGGTGCATTGGTAAGGCCAAAAGGCATGACCAAAACTTCATAATGACCCTCAAGAGTTTGAAATTTTGTTTTCAGAATATCTTCAGTCTTCATTCTAATTTGATGATATCCTGAATGAAGATCCAACTTGGTAAAGTAAATTGCTCCATGAAATTCATCTAATAATTCATCAATCACACAAATGGGAAATTTATATTTAATAGTGATTTTATTGAGCTCCCTATAATCTGAACACATGCGCCACGAATCTATCCTTCGTGCACCAATACTACTGGAGCAGAGAAAGAACTTTGACTAGGTTGAATTATACCAGCCTCTAACATTTCTGCAATCATACGTTCAATTTCGCTCTTTTGGATATAAGGATATCTGTAAGGCTTGATGTTTGGAGGGAAACTTCCTGGAATCAAATGAATAGCATGATCGTGATCACGAATAGGTGGGGGTCCTTTGGGAATTTCAAACACCTTGGAATGATTGTCCAAGACTTTTTGGAGATTTGAAGAAATAATTGATTTTGATGTTGGAACTTCTAGTGAGCATAATTGTGAAATTGCATCTCATTGTTCTTTCTTTAGAAACTTTGTCATGAAATTAGAGCTTATTATCTTTCCCATCTTCCCTACTATACCCCGTAATTTGACTTCCTTTCCTTCCGAAAAAAAATTCAAGAAAATTTCTTGAAAATTAAAAGCTATTGTCCCCAAAGATTGTAACCATTGTACTCCTAGTACGACATCAACACCTCCCGTTGGAATAGAAAGCATTGGACTGTTCAATACATATTCCCCCATGGTTAGCTTGATATTATGGCATTTTCCAGAGAAATTTATAGTTCCTCCATTTGCAACGATCACTTGACATTATGATGCTAGGTATAGGATACAATTGAATTCCTTTGCTACCTTACAATGAATAAAATGATGGATACTACACGAATAAATAAACACTATTACCTTTTTCTTCTTGATATGTCCTTCTATATTGAGAGTTTGAGGAGTTGTAATTCCTGCCAATGCATTACACGATATGGTCGGACTCATTTCTTCTTCTTGTAGGGTTGGTTCTTGGTGTGTATCCTCTTCTTTTGAAGCTTCTTGTTCATTTTATTCCTCCTCTTCACAATCTATGTAAAATAATTTCTTCTCAGCACACTTATGACCTTTAGTGTATTTTCTATCACAAATATATAAAATCCCTTTTTATCTTTTTTCTTCCAATTTTTGTGGTTTCAACCTTGTAGGTTGTGGAAGTCTAGGAGTAGGAACACTTCCATTCTTATAGATGTGAGTGGTAGGCTTCCTTGTCGCCATAATTTTACATTAAATTTTTCTTGCCAACCTGAATGTGTGTATCCTCTTCTTTTGAAGCTTCTTGTTCATTTTCTTCATCCTCTTCACAATCTATGTAAAATAATTTCTTCTCAGCACACTTATGACCTTTAGTGTATTTTCTATCACAACTATAGCAAAGCCCTTTTTCTCTTTTTTCTTCAAATTGTTGTGGTGTCAACCTTGTAGGTTGTGGAAGTCTAGGAGTAGGAACACTTCCATCCTTATAGATGTGAGTGGTAGGCTTCCTTGTCGTCGTAATTTTACATTCAATTTTTCTTGCCAACCCGAATGCCTTCTCCAATGAATCAGGTTCCAAAATGTGAACCTCATATTGGATGTTATCCTTTAAATTCCCTATGAAGACATCAATCCTTTGTTCCTCTGGAATATGAGTTACCCTTATATTCAATTTTTGGAAGTCCGCAATGTGCTCCACTACTAAACACTTTTGTTTGAGATTTATCAATTGGCTAAAGAAGGTGTTGCTCTTTGTATCCTCATAATGCTTTATCATTTCCTCCGTAAAATTTGACCAAGTGACAATTTTTTATGGGAGAAAAGCCATCGATACCATAAAAATGTATTTTGTTCTAAATATAAATTTGCAATGCGTACCTTTTGTGTGTTTTTTCACATTATTGAGATCAAAATATTGCTCCATCTGTAGTATCCATGTTACGGGATCCTTGCCATCAAACTTCCTCATATCCATCTTTGGAATGTGGTGGTTCTTCCATCCAACATTAGAGTTTATGAAATCACAATTAACATTTATTTTGTTCTCATCATGATTTTCCTCTACTATCTTTTTTCCATTAGGAAACATTTCTTGTATCAACTTTGTCAAACCTTCCATGTCCGCTTTTAGATCAATCTTCATTATTTGCATGTTGTATTTCATTTTTTCATCGATATTAGCTTCCATGTCATCCATATTAGCTTTCATGCAAGCTTCCATGCCATCCATATTAGCTTCCATGCCTTTCTTCAAACCATCCATCTTAACTTCCACGCTTTTTTTCAAAGCTTCATTTCATTTTTTGTTGATCTTTGTGAGAGCGAATTTGGTGCACTTGATCTTGTAATTTTGACATGTCATGTTGCATTTCTTCGTCTTCATGGGTCATATTAGTGCCTTCTGAAGGCTTAATTGGAATTTAATTCCTTTTAGGGGGAATTTTAGAAGCCAATAATGATATCTATTCTACAATATTCCTTTGGAATCAATTCAAACTTATTTTTCAAGCAAGACTTATGCAATTTGAAAAAAAATACACACCTCTTTATTGCTTTTGAGGAGCTCGATATTGAAACTGAATTATATATGTTCTGTCAGATATTCAATATCTGAAATTTGGTCCTATAGTAGCCCTCTGAATATTCTTTCGAATGCCACAAGTCGGACCTGATTTGGATTCTTCAAGGCAAAGTTATGTCCAATCTTCCACAATGACTTAACTATGGACTGGTTCAGTAGAGCGAACTTGTACGGTGTGCCACATGTCACTGTTTCATCCTTCGGCTCTAAAATTCATACATAGGAAACTACAGTCTGTTTACTTGCAGCCACTTATTATAGAATTCCAATCTGATGCTCAGAGAGAGAGAGTTATGACGATTTTCCCACGGTCACCTCTTTGAGATGAAATTCGGGAGCCTGAAAAAACTCTAACATCCACATATCATATCTCCGAAACTATTGCGAACCAAGCATTGAAATTTTAATAGGAGGTTCCTCAAGATTTCGGTTTCACTCTATAAAAATTCAGCTTCTAAAACTTCGTAGAAGAAATTTATAGTGAAAATTCCACGATGACCTGTTTTAGGTGAAATTCAGGAGCCTAAAAAATCCCTAACTTCCACAGATTATATCTCTGAAATTGTTGCGAACCAAGATCTGAATTTTTTAGAAGACATGCCTGAGGATCTCGTCTTCTTTTTGTAGAAATTTAAGCTTCTGAAACTTCGTAGAAAAAATGTTATAACGAAAATGCCACGATGACCTGTTTGGAGCAACGAAACCCTAGAATCCCAAGCTCTGATACCACATGTTATGAAACCAACTTCAAAAATAGAAGAAAAGATAGATAAACGCCTTAGAAATCAACCACTTCAAGGGGGAAACCTCAAATACATTGCATAAGTGAACAATTATTCGATGATACAAATGACCAAAACCTCCTTCTATATATAGGAGTCCATGGGATTACAATATAATCCTAGTCGACCTAACAATAATAATGTAAGGGCACAATAATAACAATATTGGAGTTACAGGGGTACAACAATAACAATAAGGGGGTTACACTAACAAAAATAAGGGACTATACAAGTAATATAGGGACCTAACAACCACATAGTTGCTTGCAGTCTATGTTGAGCTTCATTGGGATCATTATCTGAGGTGTAAGCACATGGTTCGAGTTTGGATTGTTTGGCTAGATTTGTCTCATTTATTTGGTTCACACATGGATTTGTTCATTGTACCACATTTTTACACAGTATTTTGTCACCGTCCCTGCAATCCCTCATCCTGCACATTGGAGGACTATTCCCATGACCTGTGAGTAGTAAAATGTCGAGAAAACACTTTCATAACATCCTCCTGCCTAAGGATAAACATTCTCCTGAAGAAAATTTCCTCTAAAAAACCCTAAAAATAGGTGTTTTAGCCTTGGCGTGACTAGTCAGTTCATCCCTTGCACCAATGGGGGAAATCCACACTAGAGGGCGCGCCAGTTGGCACATTGTCCCTGTGTTTCACTCGCGCCAAGCCCATTAAGGAATTTTTTTTATAAATAAATGGCAGAAGTTTGATTCTAACAAACTCCAGAATGAATCATCAAAGGAAGTTGATTGGTTTGGCTTCGAATCTCCATGTATAGGAAGTGGTTTTCGACCTCTCATGGAACCTTCCTAAGATATAGGGCCTATCCCATGATTATAGGGATCCCAACTTCCCTTCCTCCATCTATAAAAGCTTTCCCTCTCCATTAGCAAGCTAGCTGAACTTGTAGGAGGAAAAATATAGCTGGGAAACTATTGAAAGTAGAGCCGAGAAGAACCCTATAAGAGAGAGATTTGTCCAAATTCCCGACAGGCTTCATTGAGACATGCTCCGATGCAAGCCCCGCCAAAGGAAGTTCATAGCGTCAGAGCATTTGGTTGTAATCTCCATTTTTGTCATCTTTAATATAAGTGACTCTGATTTTGGTTCCATTCATGTGTTTACTATTTCATGGAATGAAATGAATTATAGCCTCTCTGACTGATATATAGTTACATGCTTTAAGTATTACGTTGTATGCCGTCATTTCTCTGCATGTGTACAGGCGTCCGAACGGAGCAAGCAGAAGGACTGTGATCTGTCAAGCAAGGGACAAAGAGCATCGCTCCTTCTTCGACAACAACAGCGTGGGATTTGAGATAGGTCACTTACCGTGATCTTTGTCTTTCTTGTAACTAGGAACCAATGTCTTTGTGTGATTTGATTGTTGCTAGACCCACTCTAGGGCTAGTGGGATCGCCTCTGTCCGCAGAGGGGATTTACCACCTCAACAATTTGGCGACTCCGCTGGGGACCAATGAGAGTTATTCCTTCTTTCGTTTGGGTTGTGTTTTGGCTTTTGATTGATTTATTTTCTCTTCTGGTTCACCTTCCTTGGTGCCAGACCCCTGTTCAGCCCAAGAGGATCAGATTTGACCTTTGCTTTTCCAAAATTTTCAACTTTTCATGGTTGGCTTGTTTGGCGCGTTTTCCACCCTCACAGTCGCACCTATTGGCACAAGTTTCCAGTTCATCACCCACGCCATACCCTATCTGGCATGGATTATAGCCAGATGTTCGCACCATTTCTTGTAGGTGCTAGGGTTTTCCCTTGTTCAGGAGTTTTTTGGGTTAGTACTTTTGCTTCTGGGTTATTTTTAGATTTTTCTTGAAGTGGTGAGTCTGGCCTTGGTTGGGAGAATTTTTATTTTTTTTCATTTTCAGGCATTAGCGCTTGTTGTCAATTAGCAACCCGCGCCAATTGGCCATTGGTACTAGTTGTCAGTGAGAAATTTGCTCCAGTTGGCGCTAGTTTCACCCACAAAGTCGTGCCAATTTTAGGGTGTGTGAAAATTGAGATTTTTTCCTTAAATCCTTCACCAGTGTGTCTTTCCATTCTGGTCTTTTCTCTATATAAGCATAGATTACATTTCTCATTATTCAGCTGAAATGTTTTATTTCCATGATTGCTTGATGTAAAAGGGAATGAATGCCTTGTTTTGATCTCATGCTTTGGAAGTCCTCTTTATGTTTGACCTCATATGTCTTGTAGCCTTTTGAGGAATTTTGTTACAAAGTGTTGAAAACAACGATTGCATTCTTAGTTTTTTTTTGCATCCCTTTTGCATTCATCCTTTCATTAAGGAAATTTGCGTTCATTTAGTTTTTGTCTCATAGTTTTCTTTTCGTTAAAATGCATTAGATCACATTGCATTGAAAATTATTTTTTGAGATCCATCATTGAACTTAGATTACATTGTTTAATGATTGAAAGCTAAAAATCGCATTGAGTGAATTCTCTTTCATTAAAAACATGCATTAATTAGATTCTCATTTCATCAAAAAATGCATTGAGTGCATTCTTATTCTTTCAAACGAAAAAGGAAATTGTGCATAGATTACAATTGCATAGTTTTCAAAAAAGATAATTTTTCATAGATTACATCACATAATTCACATCATTGAATGTTTTAGATTACTTTTGGATAGTGAAAGTCATCTAGTTTAGAGGAATTTCGTTTGCAGTGTTGTTGTTTGTTGCATCATTGTTATAGATTCTTCCCTTAACTAGATAGCATTCATCGAATTGAAAGATTTCTTTTCTCATATAGCTGCATTTAGGGATTTATGAGATCCAATATTTGATAGGGCCTTTAAATTGAAATGTAAATTGAAGATCAACTTTAAAATTTACTAAATTAACCTAAGGCAACATTGAAACATTAACGGAATATCTAGTAGTCTAAGGTAGAGACGTGTTCCGACATCTTTAAGCCTAGCAGCTATGACTCACCATCTGGCTACAGACAGCACTAGTACGGACTTGTGCTCCCCATACCATCACGTATATAAAGGGAGACCCCATTAGGTTACAATCCTTTATCCATAGGAAGCTGAGTCTGCCTCCTTTTACTCGTGATACACCGGACACAGCATTCGGGGAGATTACCTGCATGTATGTCAAGTCCTTGGTTGATTTCTTTTTCATTTTTTACCAAGGTGTATATGGAAGTTGACGAATATTTGGTACACCCATCTACCTAGATTAACAGAGCAGTAATTTTTATCTTTACTGTCTATTTTAATTGAAAATGCCATCGAGTTCTTGTCCTTTCAAGATCGTGTCCAACCTGAAAGTGATAGAGTCACATTTTGCTCTATTTCTCGACTCTTAAAATATGAAACAACAGAGTTTGATTTCAGTGTCTTAAAAAATTAATCGCCCACGAAATATTCATGGTTATAATTTTTTTCCTTAGTGTTTTGTTTCAAGGTCGTTTCTGATGGCAAATTTTTCGGAGTTCACCAACCAAGGAATCCCCTCTGATGGGAATCCTGGTCCTTTTCCTCCTTTTGGAAATGTTGGTGCTCCTTATATGGCAACGTTGTCCCTTCCTAGGTTAACTATTGGGTTTCCTATTTGGTTGTTTTCAACCTCTGTTGTCTCAAACGTTCCAGCTACCGTACCATCAATTCCTCCGCCTGAAAAATGCCATGTTGATTCCAAGGTGGACCTCTCCCCTTCTTCGCTTGTTTTTGCGTCCTCCACTTCTACTTTTCCTGGTGAAAGTCTGGATTCGAGTAACCAGGTGGCTAAGAAGAAGAAGAAGAAGTATAATAAGAGAGAGGCTAAGGCTGCAATTGTTGCTTCTAAAACACCTACTCTCGATGAGCCTTCCAACCCTGCGTGGAAAGTTAAGTTCCCTTGCATGTTGTGCCAAGGAAACCATCTTCTTTGAGATTTCCCTGGAATTCCCAAGGTGCTCAAAGTATGGTCCAACAGTCGTCCCCCGTTTCCTTTGGCTTCCGAAAGTTAGGTTGGGGGCACGTCTTCAGCTAGTACTGGAAAAACTTCTAAGATTCAAGGTAATATCACCAATCCCTGTAAGTTGTGTGAAGGGCACCATGACATTCACCTTTGTCTGTATATGGATGAAGCCAAGAGAGTTTTGGACAACTCGAATGTTTCTGCACCTTGCCTTCCAGCTGGTTAAAAACAACTTTCTTAGAGTCCTTTACCAGTTGATTCAACGATCAGTCAAGAGTCACCCTTGATTGATCCCTCTCTCCCGGAAATTCCAAATCATGAATCCATCCCTGACCAACCATTGGTTGTGGGATCGGTTGAACTGGCCCCGTTTTCAGTGCACCAGCTCTTTTCCGTCGAGAGTGGATCTCACATCCCTCGAGTTCTTCTTTTTTCTTCAGATTCTTCGGACTTGGAGAAAGATTCTTCTGTCCCTATATCTGAAGAAGCTACTCCTCTGCCTCCCATGATGGAAGTCCCGGAGGATACTCCTTCTGCCTCCATGATGGAGGTGGCGGAGGATGCTCCTTCTTCTCCCATAACACCAGGGGAAGACCATCTCGGTTCCATGGTAGCCCATCCAAGTATTTTGGTCACCTCCTTCGATTGGGGTCAATTCGTAGGCTATCGCCTTCCTTCTTATGTGCCCTTTGAGATCACAGTATTTGGTCATACCCAACACCTTTATAGATGAATGTGCATCTGTTAGTATTTTATCTTCAACTAATTGGCAAGTTTTCGGTTCGCCGCCGCTTATGCATGTTACGCAAAATCTGTTGGCATTTAACAGAGGAATTAGTCAACTGTTAGGGATCCTTCCAAAGTTGCCTGTTATTTTGGGAGGGAAAAATTTCCATATGGACGTGATGGTTGTTCCTAGCCCCTTGGAATTTAATTTTCTCTTGGGTCACGATTATACTTATGCCATGGGAGCGCTTGTCTCCTCCCTCTTTCGTGTTATGTGTTTTCCACACCAAGATCGGATCGTGACCATTGATCAGATTTCATTCTTTGGTCCTAACATGACATCTAGTCCACCATCATCCCTTCCGGTTCTTTATCCACCGGTTGTATCTTCCCCGCCGCAAGTTAATTATGTGGCTACTTGTCCCGTGCCCGTATTCAGTGATAGTGCTATTGTGCATCAGGTGCTGGGGGAATTGGGTCCTAATTTTCGAGATGTTTTTCTCCCATCGAATGAGAACCTCTTGGAAGCCATGAATTCTTATTCATCATGATGAGTTTTCTTCGGAGCAGAGTTCGTTTTCTTGTGTCAAGCTCGTTAGAAAATGAAACAAGGTGTCTGGAGCATAGTTTTTTTTCTTGTTTCAAGCTCATTAAAAAATGAAACAAGGTGTTCTGAGGATAGTTTGTCTTTTGTATCAACCTCATAAAAAAATGAAACAAGGTCATCTGAGGATAGTTCTTTTAATGTGTCAACCTCTTTAAAACAATGAAACACTTTCCTGTTCAATTCGAGTCTTTGATAAGATCTCGTAAATCGCAGTCGAGTCTTTCTCTTGATCTCGTAACTTGAACCTTCACCCCATCTACCTTTCATATGGATTGAAGCTTGGGGGGCATGTACCTCGAATTGAGTCACCATGCTGGGGGCATGCAAACCTTTTTCAAGCATAGTTTGTTTCCATTTCAAGCTTGTGTAAAAATGAATCCAGTGTCAAGCATAGTTTATCTTTGTTTCAAGCTTGTGTAAAAATGAAACCAATTTCAAGCAGAGTTTCATGATTTCAAGCTTGTGTAAAAATGAAAACATTTTTATTTTACCTCTCGTGATTGCCATTTTATCAACCTATTTTTCCATATGAGCCCTGGTTCTCTCATTCCATCTTCCCCATCTGCTCGGCTGATCATACGCCTTCACTTGATTATGTTACCCGTTCCTGAGGAACCACTGCAATGAATGGTCTTGTTAGCCAGCCTCTCGACCTTTATTTTTTTAGAGCAGTTCCACCATTACCGGAACCAATTGCTACCCTTTATACCACTCATTCCTCCAGGAGGAGTCATATTTCAGCTCTTTTCTGACTCTCTAAAACTAAAAATATTGTTGAGTCGCTTGTCGTTTTGAGCTCGTTAAATTGTTTGCGAAGCGATATCTACCCAGTATATGTTTACCCCTTTTTCGGGCTGGGATAGATTATTTACGAAGAAGGAATACACTAGCCTATCACAACTAGGAGGTTTTCTCAGACATAGTTTTCTACCTTTTCAGATCTGTAGGACTATCTACGAAAAGGGACTGCTAGAGTTTTATTTTCCGTTGTCTTTTCAAACTCTCTAAACATGAAAACGCACCGAGTTTTCCCTTTGTCAGACTAGTTAAAAACTGATGACATTGCGCTCCGTCGTAATGACGTTACTCAAGTTCCTCCTTCCTAGGGCTCGTTAAATGTACTAGGATGGATTTGTCCGAAGGACAAACTTATATCGCAAGCACATGCTATCCCCTTCAAGCTTGTTTTCAAAAATAATTGGGGTACTCGCCAGAAATGGTGGGGGAAAATGGACCTAGTATTATAGTCATGTCGACAGTATGTCGCTCTTGAACATGGCACTTGTCTTCATTCATGTCGGGTTGGGGATATCTCATCTCGTTATCTGCTTGCCTCCATGGGTTTGGGTAATATCTTTTGACCGCTCATCTTCTCTTTGCCATGTCACCATGACCTTAGATCATTTGATGTCAAATACTGCCAAATCCAATGTTGTGCCGCCCATATATTCAAGAGAAGTTGACCTCTGCAGTTTTTAACCTCCCTATGATTCTCTGTCGATCTTAATTCACAAAAATTATGTCCCTCAGTCTCGTGTCGATGATGTGGGAAACATTATGGCCCAACTTCAATCAAGGTCACTTCCTGTCGACTTCATCTCATTATTCAAGAAGTTGGTCTAGAGACTCCCTTCAAGTACCTTGGAACCTGCATGCCTCAATGGCAGGTCCTTCACATTTGACGCAAGGTTTTCATTATTGACCTTCGATTGGATGATTCTACGGGTGTTTGACGCCAAATCACTATTCAAATTCTGTGGATTGTACCTCATGTACCTTAAGGACCATCGTCATTATTGGTGGTTTCTCTCACGTCTGTTAACGGCTTTCATTATTGGTTGGTAATCGGACAATGTTCTTGCATGTTTGACTTCAGATCACATATTCGCATGCTTGAACTTGTACTCTTTTCAGGTCGAGATGGAGCACAAGACCCTGGATTTTGTCTGATAAACATCTAGGTTGCAAATTATTTGTGGATTATTATCATTTATTACATGACTCATTCGATTGGATGGCTGCAACCATACCTAATTCTACTTGTTTATCCTTATTTACTGGATGGCTGCGTCCATACCTTGGATCCCAGTTTTTGTATACTCTATTATGGATGGCTGTGCCGATACCACATATCATGTATCTGAGATATCATTTTTATTTGTCTTCGTAGGTTTTCCGACGACAGTGTTTTCAGTTGGGCGCGTTCTCATAAAGCATTTCACCCCTCCCTCTCTCTCGGACCTCATGCTTTAGGGGGCATCTGTTACACAATATTTTGTAACTGTCCCTGAAATCCCTCATTCCGCACATTAGAGGACTATTCCCATGACCTATGAGCAGTAAAATGTCCTAAAAACACTTTCATAACATCCTCTTGCCTAAGCATAAACATTATCCTGAAGAACATTTCCTCTTAAAAACCCTAAAAATAGGTGTTTTATCCTTGGCGCGACTAGTCATTTCATCCCTCGCACCAATGGGGGAAATCCACACTAGAGGGCGCGCCAGTTGGTGCACTATCCCTGTGTTTCACTTGCACCAAGCACATTAAGGAATTTTTTTTAAAAATAAATGGCGGAAGTTTGATTCTAACAAACTCCAGAATGAATCATCAAAGGAAGTTGAGTGGTTTGGCTCTGGATCTCCATGTATAGGAAGTAGTTTTCCACCTCTCATGGAACCTTCCTAAGAGATAGGTCCTATCCCATGACTATAGGGATCCCAACTTCCCTTCCTCCATCTATAAAAGCTTTCCCTCTCCATTAGCAAGCTAGCTAAACTTGTAGGAGGAAAACTATAGCTGGGGAACTATTGAAAGCAGAGCCGAGAAGAACCCCGTAAGAGAGAGCTTTGTCCAAATTCCCGATAGGCTTCATTGAGACGTGCTCCGCTGCAAGCCTCGCCGAAGGAAGATCATAGCATCAGAGCATTTGGTTGTAATCTCCCCTTTTTTCATCTTTAATATAAGCGACTCTGATTTTGGTTCCATTCATGTGTTTACTATTTCATGAAATGCAATGAATTATATCCTCTCTGACTGATATATAGTTACATGCTTTAAGTATTACGTTGTATGTCGTCGTTTCTCTGCATGTCTACAGGTGTCCGGACGGAGCAAACAAAAGGACTGTGATCTATGAGGCAAGGGACGAAGAGCATCACTCCTTCTTCGAAAACAACAGCGTGGGATTTGAGGTAGGTCACTTACCGCAATATTTGTCTTTCTTGTAACTAGGAACCAACGTCTTTGCATGATTTTATTGTTGCTAGACCCACTCTAGGGCTAGTGGGATTGCCTCTATCCACAGAGGGGATTTTCCGCCTCAACGCACATAGAGAATTCGATTTTCCTTTGGTACCACACATGAAATTAAATTTTCCTTGGTGTCTCTCTCATCTCCACTTCAAACTAGACTTGCTCTTTCTTGGGATTTTTTCCAATTCCATTTGTCATATGTATTCTTCCTTGGGATTTTCTCTCAAATTTTTGTATAATAAATCCATGGGCTCTCATATTGTATAAAGAATACAAGTTATTGGGCTTAAGGATACACTGCTAGATTTTACACTCATTTGCAATATAATACATCATACTTTGGGGTTACTTTTGAGGTTTTCTTCTCCTTGTGTATGGTAAATTATTGACGTATTTTTTATTATATTTATATTTACTTCCTAATGCTATTATTTCCTTCATGATTTTAAAACTATGTTGATATGAAACTATCTTGTCTTCGCATGAGAATTATTTAATTTCTCTAGGAAAAGAAATATTTTAGTTGATGTCAAATATATGTCTATAAATTCTCTCCATTGCGTTTATTTAATTTCATTTGGATCTAATTGGTTTTGGTGAAGTTTTGTAGAAAAATCCTTCTTTGGTCAAGCTTCAAGCGCGAGGGGAAGTTCTCGGAGGAACCAACCCATTCTTGAAATATTCATGGGGAACCCACATGTGTTTAATTTCCAAAGTCTCATCAATTTCTATTTGTCTTACAGGGGTTCCTTTGAGTTTTAGGCTCTTATATCTTGCATAAAATCAATTGAAAATATATTTTTCAAGTATCGTGTTTCATTTATTTATATCTTTCTATTTCAAAGAGCTAAATCATGGCAAGTCAAAGAGGAGAGTTTACTCATACTCTTTGGTGTAACCTTTTGTAGATTATTTTGTAACATTATTTGTAATTTATTGAGATAATACTTGTTTTGTTTTGTAGCCCATCTCTAACTTATTTTCTTGTAGCAACTTGCGGGATTCATCTCCAAACTACTTACAAGTTTGCAAACAGGACCTTGGGGCTCTAATTTCGAGATCATTCCTCTCTCTAGGATGAGTTCTTCTTGGGTTTCCCTCTCTCTCTCTTGGCCATGGGCATTAAGGAGGCTTATCCTCTCTTCTCCTCTAGTAAAATCTGAATTTTATTGAGCCTTCTTGGGCCTCAAATTGCAGAATTGTTTAGCAAAGAAGGGTTTATGGCTTAAAACTCAATTGTGAAGAATTTTCTTGGGTTTTAGTAGTGGCTTCATGGTTTTGTCCCTATTGTAAAAACTAATAAAATTTCTGATTTTGGGAGCGTGGGGTTTACCCATTGGTATCCCTATCTCTCCACCTTTGGGAAAGAACTTGTGATTTGAATTGTTGATCTCTCTCACTTGCATGCATATCATCTAATTAGGTAATTAACACAACCATGCATTACAATAATTTTGCATGCTCTTTAGTTTGATTTTCTACAAGTTTCAACTTCATTACTTTCATAACAAGTTCAATTTTTTTGCATGCAAACACCTTTAACTTTATTTTATTTTTATTGAGTATTGTTCCAAGTTTTCTTATGCTTTACCATTAAGCACACCTTACATGCATCAAGTATCTTGAAAAATTCTACTTCATAAAGCAACATTTTATTTTATATCAAAAAAAAATATTTCAAGTTGAAGTTGAATTTTTCTTCTTTTGTTAATTTAATTTTCAAGATCTTACATGCCCCCAAACATCACTAAAACTTACCTCCAAGTTAAGTTGGCTGAATAGACTTTTAGGGACCCTCTACCTCTATTGACTCCTTACTGTGAGATCCAAATCTTTGGGCGAGGGTGAGGTCTGTGGATTAGATTTTAATTGCAATATTGCTTTTAGAATATAACTAATAAAATAAAAGAAGAGAATTTCACATCATATTTTACTTTAATTTCAATGTTTCAGTTTTTGCTATATTGATAGTTTAATGTTTCACATGCAAATATCATTTTCTATTTCAATAAGCACTTGGGATGCAAGCATTGTAATCTCTTAAATGTTGCAACAAATTTAATTCTCTTGTACTTGCAATATTTTTTACTTTTTCAACTCCATTTCATGTTGTCATTTTAATGGTCATGGAGGATTGATGTATCTTATTGCATTTATGTAAGGACTAACCATTTTTTTTTAATGCAAAATAAACTAGGACAATAATCATATGTATATGAGTTATTGAAAACTCAAAAATTTTATCCGCTTATATAAAAAATCCATGAATTTAACTTCATTACACGTACATCTAATTTACATGTTGATTATAGGCACAATGAAGTCATATAAAAAAAACATTATAAATAACACAGGTATCGTTCACCCGTAGACGAGATTCAAACTTGACTTGCCGCTACTTGAGCTCCTTTGTTGTCGTCTACCTCCAAGCATGAATGTTGTCGTGCTTAATCTGAATGTAATGACCCACTGGTTGACCTCCCAACCTACTCCTTGGGTACTCTCCTTCCCTGCAGACCCCCGAGATGCAATGGGGTTGTACAACGAAGGAATGTGCTAGATGATAGAGGTGAGCACCCCTTGGCTCAAGAGTCCCCTCTCTAAAATAATCTACCTCACCAAACTAAAATATAGCTCGTAACCACTCACAATGACATAGTCTCCTCCATCCAACAATAGGGTAAGAAAAATTCCCTTTCCCTTCGCTTTCCCCTTATTTTATAAAAGGCTTCATAGGTCACACTTTGAATTTCATGCATAAATAATTATTTTTTTATTAACCCAAAATTTGATTATTCACCCACCCATGTTCTAACATAATGATTATTAATTTCTTTAATGATTTCGAGGGTGTCAAGTTGGTCATAACCTTCAAGAACTTCCATTATAAGTTCCAAGGGTGCCATGCCTAAGAGTTTATTTTTGATGCCAAGGGTGCCAAGTCGGTCGTGCCCTTCAAGAATTTCTCTTGAAGTTCCAAGGGTGCAACGCCACTTTCCCTTCAAGCATCTAGTGGCTACGAGGGGAAATTATAGGTAAAATGACAGAGACCACTATCATCTTGTATGTCGCTTGCTATAGTGAGACTAATGGTGATGGGGATCAAGGAATCCGCCTTGATGTGTGCCCACCAGAAAATCATCGTGAGCGACCCAAATTTGGGACTTGCCCCCACGACATTGTGATATTCAATGTGAAGGTATTTCGACCTTTCCAGCCTAAGTCATGGCGGGAGTGCTAGCGGGTGAGATCAGGGACACTGTCCCACCCCTCCCATGGTGTTCCATTCAATTGTACAATCCCATCACCCATATGTGAGTCATTCGACCAAGCAACTAACATGTTCTTGCAACCACTGACATATCATCAGAGTATATATATATATATATAAAAAGTTTCAAACTGAACTTAGAATCTCAAAGAAAAAATATTAATTTCTATCCAACTGGATGTTGTCAACTCATCATATGTGAGTGTGTCTAGTGGTTTCCTATCATACTCAATAATCATCAGTAACAAAGTTTCTCAGTGTTAATCATTATCATAATAGAAACATCAACATGACCTAGTCATACACATCATTGTTCATTTTGAATCAGAACTAATGTAAGTAGCTAACATAGGGGACGCATCCATCATGGTTATCATAATCGTAACATCAATGGGAAATTAGCATATCCTTCAAAGCCATCATCATCATAACATCAATAGAAAACATACCTATCCATCAAGTCTGTCATCATCATGATATCAATATAGAACTTCGTCTTGAAGTCCTTGGAATAGATAAGGAAAACGATGATGCATCTATTTGGCATCCTCCCAAGTGGTTGAACTAGGACTATAATTGTCCCACTGGACCTTAACCTGGTCCAATAATCGTCTTCTAAGCTGCAAAGTTCGCTAGTCCAATATGCGAACTAGTTCAGCCATCACCATGCCCTAGTCTAAAACCTGTAACTGACCTAAGTCAATAACATGTGATGGATCTGAAATATAATGACGCAAAATAGAAACATGAAACACATCATGAATATGTGCTAGGGATGGAGGTAATGCAAGTCTATATGCTACCGACCCTTTTCTTTCTAAGATTTAAAAATGTCCCACAAAACGTGGAGATAAATTTTCTCCCTTTCCAAATCTTATAGAGCTCTTTTGGGGCCTTACTCTTAGGAACAGCCTATCTCCCACTTCATAACTTCGGTCTATTCAATGAGTGTCAACATAACTCTTTTGTCGATCTTGTGCTTCTTTTAGCCTCCCTTTAATCATAGTCATTTTTTCTTCCATCTCTTGCACCACTTCTAGTCCTATTAATACTCAGTCCTCTAGTCAGTCCCAACTAAGAGGTGTTCTGCACAATCTTCCATACAAGAACTCAAATGGTTCCAACTTGATGGAACTTTGATAACTGTTATTGTAAGAAAATTCCACCAAAGGTAAAAAAATCCTCCCATTTCTTTTGTTGGTCCATCACATACATTCGTAGCATGTCTTCGTGGATTTGATTATTCCTCTCTGTTTGACCATCTGTCTCAGGGTGGTATGCTGTGATGAAGTTCAATTGGGTTCCCAAGGCTTCTTGGAAACTGGTCCAAAATATTCCTATAAGCACTACTCCCCTATCTGATATGATCTTTCTAGGAACTCCATGTAATCTCACAATCTCATCAATAAAAACTCTCGCTATCTCTGATGCCTTATATGTAGTCTTAACTAGTATAAAATGGGCACTTTTGGTCAATGTGTCCAGCACTACAAATACAAAATCATGTCGTCTTGAGGTCATTGGTAGTCCCACAATGAAGTCCATTGATATAACTTCCCACTTCAATTCTACTATCTCATGGGGTTGCAATAACCCTGTTGGATATATGTGTTCAAATTTTACTCATTGACACTTCAAGAATATTGTTACAAAGTTTACAATGTCCTTCTTCATTCCTTTCCAAAAGAAGAGTGGTTTCAGGTCTACACTCATCTTCTTAACACTAGGGTGTGCCATGTATATTGTACGATGTGATTCATTCAAGATCAACTGACGTATATCCTCATTCGATGGCACACATATCCTTCCTCGAAATCGTAGAAGTCCATCACTATCAAGGGATTATTCTTCATATTTTGGGATCATCATTTCGTCCTCCCTCAAACTATTGCTAACATCCTTGTACCAGGTTTCCTTAAATTGCAAGTCAAGCAACTTATCCCTCAAATTTGTCTTTAAGGGAATCACTGAAAATATCTAAGACCTCCTACTTAAAGCATCAACCACCCTATTTATGGTTCCTTTTATGTTAGTAATATCAAAAGAATATTCACTGATTAACTCAGACCATCATCTTTGCCTTGCATTTAAGTGGTCCTGAATGAATATGTGTTGTAGCCCACAATAGTCAGTTATAAGTTCAAACTTCCTTCCTAGAAGGTAGTGTCAACAAATATTTAATGCGTAAACAATTGTTGCCATTTATAGATGATGGGTTGTGTATTTCTCTTCATGGGTTCTAATTTTTCTTGATGCATATGCTATTACTCTTCCTTCCTGCATAAATACACAACCCAACCCTTGCTTAGAGGCTGTTAGGTCCCTATAATTTGCCAGATTGGCAAGACCAAATGTACAAGGGTAACATCAAACCAACTTTGGAGTCTTAGGACCTAGCCTTCCTGGAGTCAGAGAGGGCTCTCTCTATATTTGTGTAAAAGATGTAATCTTGATTGATTTTAGGGTATAGATTTTAGGCTAGTTATAGTGATTAGTGTTTGTTTGTTTGTTTTGTTTGGTTGGGTTTCTTGTCAAGCAGAATAGATAGAGTAAGAGAAGTTTAAACCATTGGGCTACAGAGTCTACAAAAGGTCTTGAAAAGTACAACAATAGGTCAATGGTGTTTTGGAGGGCAATTTTAACAAAGCAAAATGGATCTTCAAGGCTTATGTGAGTGAAGTGAACATTAAATTGTGAGATTAGTAGGTTTAAAGGGAAGTTAAGAATCCTTTAACATGTACTATAACAAGAGAAGCCTTTAAGAACACTATGCATAAATAAATAACCAAAGGCAGGGCATACCATAAGCTTTTGTGACCAAACCCTAGCAAGTAAACATTAAGACAACAATCCAGCAAACCCTAGAGAGCAAGTAACTTGTAAATTCTCTAGTGATTTCACCTTCAGGAAAATAAAACATTTAAGATAACATATAGTCATAATCAAAGAGTAGGGAACTCCGTAATTCCTTAATAAAACTACAAAGACCTTCAAATCAACCATTTAAGATGAACAAAGGGTAGGGTAAACCATAAACCTCTTTAGCCAAACCCTAACTAGCAATACTTCAAAGAAAAGACCTTAAAAATAATGTGTTAAGTTACACCAAAGGGCAGGGCTAACCATAAAATTATTTGGAATTAGATGCATTAAATCATTCTTAAGATAAACAAGATGAGTGTAACTAGAGAGCAATTAATAATTCTATAATCTAACCTAGCAGAGGAAAACATTAGAGCAATAGAAACAGACAGACCTAAGGTGCCTCTAACAGCATATCTTAGCCTAAAATATCTGTTCTAATGCAAGAGAAAGATGAAACAATATGAAAAAATAAGAAGACAAGTACTAAATCAGAAATACATCACCATTAACCATGCTTATGAATCCTGAAAATGTGCTTTCTCCATTTCCATTCAAATTAAATCATTCACAAAACTCCAAGGCCAATTTCTCCTCAACTCCAAGTCTATGATATTGAGTTTAACAATCAACCAACAGCATGAATAATGAGGCATCCATGCAGTATTTAACTTGAAAAGGAGGACCAAAACTTTATTTAGGTTTCCAAAATGTCATTAATTACATCATAAATGCCATTCTTTTCCAAAGAGACCATGCAAGGCTCAAGGCACAAAATATCCTAACTTAATAAATGCAAAATAATTTCTAACATAAATTCTGAGCTAACTTGGTGTGATTCAGTCCTCAAAAATATATTTTTTCAATAACTTTGTGTCTTTTTTTGACTTTTAGGCAAGGGCGCAGCGCCAGGCCAAGGGTGCAGCGCCAGAATCTTGAAACATTGCCTCTTTTGCAACTGAGATTTGGAGGCCTTCCCGGTGTCCAAATGAGCTCCATGATAGCTCATTGGAAATATTGTCTTGTCTAGTTTCCAAAAAGGCATTTAGTTTCCTAATTGGAGTCCATTTACCTGCTCAAAAAATTATTCTCCCAAGACTTCTCAGGTCACATCGCCAGTTCCAAAAATAGGGCAGAAAGTTGATTTTTTGCATGTTTTTGGCACTTTTGGAGGACCAATTTTGCTCCAAATGAATTGAAAATTTGTGAGGGTGATGTCATTGGCCTAAGGATCCTGAAAATGTCAAGTTTTCATCCAATGGGTGCCCCAAAAAAGACCGCAGTGCCAGTGGCGTTGCACGCTTGGCTCTTCAAAATAGTCAAAATTTCCAAAAACTCAAAAAGATGCCAGAATTTGGATTTGTCTTGCTGATCATGTATGGGATGCTTGTAGGGATGCATCAGCAAGAATGTCAAGTTTTTCTTTGTCATTTTCCTCCTTAAGGGATTGAATCTTTTCAAGGGCTC
The DNA here is from genome assembly GCA_034641835.2 of Pinus albicaulis. Taxonomy (NCBI): domain Eukaryota; kingdom Viridiplantae; phylum Streptophyta; class Pinopsida; order Pinales; family Pinaceae; genus Pinus; species Pinus albicaulis. The sequence goes on from CM076579.1 coordinate 843,225,694, forward strand.
TTTTTAGCTTGGCCCTTGCAATCTTGTTTCTTAAGGCATAATGCCTTTCCATATTCTTTTGCATGTCTAGGTCGTTCTTGGTCTTCTCCAGTTGATCCTCTAGGTGAAAATTTTCCCTCTCTAGCCAATATTCCATATCATAGTATATTTCCATGGCAAGCATCTCACTTGGAGTGAGCTGCTCTTCCAAGGCTGTCTCTTGCTCTTTTTCCTTGGCTATAGCCTTTTTCAAGCCAATTGTCCTTGGCCTCTTCCTAGGAAGTTGTTCTTCCTCATCTTCAGTGTCATCATGAGTGCCCAAGACTTCATCTAGCTTTTCCTTGGCTTTTATAACTTCTTTCTGAGCTCTGATAGCTCTAATCTCATAGATAGTCTTCTCTACCTCCAGCTACTTGTTTTCAACCTCAAAATAGTGGATTACATTAATATCGCTACCTAGTTTAGCTTGTAGATATTTAATCTGAGCATATTTTCTTTTAAGCATCATATTAGTGATTCTCTGCTCATTTTCATCATCACTGTCAAGGTGAATAAGCTGAAACTCTTGTTTAGTTTCATGCTTGTCTTCTTCTTCTTCATCAATGACCTTTTCCTTACCTTTGTCAAGCTGCTTGGTTGATGTAGAAGGCATGGCCCCTTGCCTCTTAAGGGAAGCAAACACATGCCTATTTCCCCTTTGGTAATTCAAAGAAATATTCTCAGTGTTACTCATATCAGTGCCATCTATCTTACTACAATCATCATTTCCTTCATCACTACCATTATCACTACCATCATCATTGGTGTCATCACTGCTCTCATTGCTCTTTGACCCACTGTCATCTGCTTCAATGCTCTCTGCCTCATTTCCTTCTGCTTCACTAATATGTGCCTCACTGCCCTCACTTATCTTTTCCTTAATAACTGATCTCTCATTGTTTGATTCCTCATTTCCATCTTCCTCACTTATTTCTTCTTCTTTTCTTTCTTCCTCATTGCTTTTTCCCTCACTCCCACTTGCCTCGCTATTTTCTTCCTCATTGTTTGATGCACTAGTGCCATGAGATGATGGTGAGGGATTGTGAAAAGGTGGTGAAGGAGGGGCATTATCCTGAGGTGAAGGAATGTGAGTAGATGGTGATGGATGTGTAGTGGGGTGTGAGGGTAAAGGAGGAATGGGAGTATGCGAAGAGGAAGGGACATATTGTTGTTGTTGGCCTTGTGGAGTGGTGAACACCTCATTGGCAATGAAGGTCTCCCATGGAATTCCTTTTTTCTATAGTTGGTGCATAACAACCATTTTAATAAGTGAGTGATGGAAGAGGCTTTGCATCTGCTGAGGATAGTCTCTCTTTTGTACAATATAGGACATTTTTTTAATGCTTCTGTAGAGGTAATAGGGTATGTGCATCATCCTCACTCTAGTAAAGTGAATAAGCAGCTTGATGTGGTAGGAATAAAGTTGGGAGAACCTTCCCTCACATGTAAAATACTTCATAATGATTCTCATCATAGGTGCATATCTATCAAGCAAATGTGAGAAAGGAAAGACAGATTTGTTGTGGTCTTTGTATCTAGGCTTTAGGTAGGGTTCAAAGTAGCTCATGTCTAGATTGGCTTGCTTGAACCATTTCTTCCCTACACTAGGTATTCCTGTGGAATTGGCAATAACATTTGTAGATAGCTCAAAAGTGACCTCTGCAAGGTTAACTTGTTTTTCATGCAAGTTAATGATAAAAATTATGGTTAGCTCAGAGTGGTTTTGCACCTGCTGCACCTTTTCACAAAAATCAAAGCTTCCTACATGCTCAAAACATGAAATAGTTAGGGGAGATGCCATTAGCTCCCTTGTGTTGAGGGGTTCAAACCTATTGATTTTTCTACCTTTATGCTCATTCCTCCTGGGCATTTGGGCCTCTCTACCACTATCATTGTCTCCCTCTCTTCACATTTTTAAAACTTTTCTTTTCTAACCCATGGAATGTCAATATTTTTACAAGTGAGGGACTGAGTGTTATGAATGGGATGGGTGTAGGGACTGCTTAGGTGAGTCAATAACCTCCAAACAATGTAATCCCTTTGTGTATCACTAATTTCCTCTATAGGCAGATGAAGTAAATGGCAAACATTGATTCCTAGTTTAAACACTTAGGGCTTCTTCTTAGGGTTTCCTTATCATTAACTACGAATCATCAAAATCTTGAAAATGTGGTTAGGGTATCCAATTACCATTCATAAGTGTCTTGGAGGACCTTTGAGGAAGCTTGAATAATTTTTTAGGTGACCTGAGTTGTTGTTTTTCTTGGAAAGCCCTCCTGTCCAAGAGCGCAACACCAAAACCAAGGGTGCAGCATCGAGGCTACACGCGCAACGCCAGTGCTAAGGGCGCAACACATTGAAAATGAGCAGAGGATGAGTTTTGGGCAAGGGCACAGTGCTCTACTAGGCAGGTAGCACTCACTTCCAAGCATGCAGCACCTGTGTAAAATATATGGGGTTTTTTTCCAAGGGTGCAACGCCCAATCCTAGGTGCGCAACGCCACAAAACTTTGTGCAAATTTGACTTGAAAACTCCCAAATTTTCTTCTCTTGAGCATTCTTGATCACTTGAAATGCAACAATGAGTCCTTTGAAATACAAGATGATCTTTTATAGACTTGGGAACTTTAATTAAACCTTTGAAAACCCACTTCTTAATGTTTAAGTCTTATTCGCTTTCTCACTAACGTTCTTTGACCTTTTTTGCTTGTAGGTGACTGAAAACATTAATTTGGCTCAGATTTTACTCCTTTGAGACTTGACATGTCTATTTTGAGGATTTTGTGATGGTTTCACACAACAGTAGCTTCAAAATCCTCTGTGGTTTCCATTATGAAGTTTAACTCAACTTTTCACCTTTTCTCACTAACAATTTTTACACTTTTTCTCTGCAGGTGACTGAAGTGATGAATTAGACTCTCTATTTTCTCCTTGAGGCACAAAAAGTTCATCTTGGAAACTTTAGGATGTTTACATAGTAGCAGCCTCTTCAAAAACCTCCTTTGTTTTTCATTACAATACTCAACTTATCCTTTTCATTTAGGCAAGATAAACTCATTCTGACAAGTTTGGGATCTGATCACATAGTGACATCTTCAGAATCCTTCCTTTGCTTCCACCATGGGGTTTAACATCATCAATTCACCTTCTTCGGCCACTTTCCCAAAACCATAGGTATCTAGAGTGCTTTAAGACAATCATCAATGTTGTATTCTAAGTTCTATATAGCCCTTTCAAGTTCATTCATTTATGTTCAGTTCACCTCACCTTTTTCCCTATCTCATCAATAGTCTTTGATAGAATTTATTCATGCTTGGTTTTGTGTGCCTCCTCTAGGTAATTTCTTCAATTGATCACTGTTTTGGCATTCTGCTAGACCATTAAGTGCAAAATCCTAGGTCTCTTTAAGACCAAATTGTTTCCTTTCTCCCTTGCTGCAATTTGTCTTCATTTAGGAGTAAACAATCTACCTCGCCAACATCTTCTGCTGACAAATCCTTCAACACTCCTACAAAAGTGCTAAAATATTTGCATTTACCTCTTGCAACCTTTGAACTTGATAGGGTAGTCTTCTTTGGAAACTTTTAGATCTTTCTTGAATAACCATGTCTCGACATTATATTACATCTGAGCCAATTTCTAGCAAGGGAAAAGCAGTGTCAGAAACACCAATGATGACCTTAAAACATGTGAAACCCTAATTTACCTAGTGGGAGGGTTCTTTGGCCTGATCTTGACTAAAAATTGGCTAGGAGGCTTCAAGTGAAAAATAGAGTATTTGTCAAAGTACTGTATTTAAGATCCAAAATCCATTGTACTTGATTTATCTAAAGAGCCTACAAATATAGTTTTGAGACCATCAATTCTTGATGAACATGGGGAACATGAGAATGAGTTGGCTATAGGAAACCCCAGAGGGAAAGTGGAGTTCATTTGACAGGGAAAAATGAGGAAATGAGGTCATAGGTAAGGAAAGAGGCTAAAAATGATAAGTAAAATCCCATAAGGAGTTTGTAAGAGTGACAGCGTGACCATGAAATGGCAAGCTGATGGAATAGTGAAAAATTTTCTATAAGAATAATGAAGGCAGTGAGATTTCTGAAACTCACAATATTTCAAGGAATGTTTTTTTTAGAAATCAAGAACCAATCTATAGTCATCTACAAATAGTGAAAAATATTGATGACTAATAGTGGCTCCACTTGGGGAGGGCAACTCCTTTTCCAGAGGTGTCTAGAACCTCAAAGCTCAGATCTCTGAGTTTTGAAGATGAGTACCTTACTTGTACTTGGCATATCCTTCTTCCTTAATTTGTTGATGTTCTTTTGAAGCTGTGATCTTAAATATGAAAAGACATGAATGCTTCAACATCCATTCTACCTACCCATCATACTTTGCCTAACATTTTTTCTTCACTTGGGTGCATATGGATTGGCAAACCCTTGATATCATTTTTTATTTTGAAAGCATAAAAACTATCTGCATCTACCCTTATCACTTCCAAGGGTTCAGATTAGGCTGATGAAATCTTTATTCTATACCTAATCTACCCATCTCTCAAGGTTAAGTTGTTTGATAGATTTTCATTCTCTAACCTACTGACATGAAATTCAAAACATGATCAAACCAAGGTTAAGCAATCTGATTTGTCATGGGTTGTGACTTTTTGGACAAGCTGCACACAGAATTTATTTTTGTAAAAGTGAAACAAGAAATTCAAGGGCTGTGATTTAGAATTGGTTATGCATCCCTCTTTTTCTCTTTTGGTTCAGATTTGAGCATTGAAACTAAATATCTTCCCCTAATCTAATCTACTGACAAGCCAAGTTTACATGGTTTGGAAAATCTTCTTTCACTAACCTATCAGCAATAATTTAAAACATGTTCAATCATGATTAGGCTAAATGATTTAACAAGACTTTATTTTCTTCAAAAGCAGTGGCATTTAGGCTTGCACACTTTCAACAATACTCTTTTTGGTATGGGGTTGTGCCTCTTCTTTTTTCCTGCCCCCTTTTTCTTCTTTTCTTTGTTTTTCTTTTTCATTTTTTTGATATTTCATCAAGCAATGTTATGTACAATGAATGAAGCTTCAAACTAGGAATTTCAACAAAATTAATGCTTGAGCATCCTGCCATTTACAAGACCTCCAAATAACTATGTTCCATCTAGTTCTTGTAGGAAGAAGGCATTTTTACCTCTAGCTAAATGGATGATGTATGGACCCTTCCGTAGATTTTCAAATTTTCCATGATTGCATTTTTCCTCTCTCCTTGAATCCCAATTCAGCACTTTGTCTCCAATCTGGAAATCATTTGCCTTGGTCCTTATGTTAAAGATCTTCTTAATGTTCTCTTGCATTGTTTATGTTCTGTTGTAAAATTCCTCCCTTGATTGTTGAAAATGAATGGTTTGGTTCAGCCTCCTTTGTATGTCATTATCCTCTGATTGTACCTCTTGGAGAAGCTTCATCACTAGACCTCCCAAGGATGTTGGGAAAACTGCATCCATGACATACACTAGTTGATAGGGAGACATGTTAATAGATTTCTTGCTTGTTAATCTATCAACCCATAGTGCATGCACTAGTTTGCTATGGCATGACTTTTTTTTCTCTTCCAACAACTTCTTGATGATTTTCACCATAATTGTTTTAGAGGACTCAACCAACCCATTACCTTGAGGGAGATAAGCTGTATAATTCCCTAGTGTGATGCGATACTTGTAGCAAAAGTCCACCATTCTCTTAGACTTAAATGCAGCAGCATTATCGGTGATAATATTTCTAGTACAGCCAAATCTAGACAAGATGTTGTTTTCAAGGAATTTGATGATTACTAAGTCAGTGGCATTCCTTGAAGGGATGGATTCTATCCATTTGGTGAAATAGTTAGTGGTAGTGAGGATCCACTTGCGTTGGGCAGATGAGGCAGGGTAGATTTATCCAATGAAATATAAACCCCACTGTTGAAAAGGAGTTTCAACACTGATAGGATGCAAAGGTAAATGTAGTAGTTTTCTCTTTCCATCAAAGGTTTGGCATTTATGGAAAGTTACTACTAACTTGTGGATGTCAAGGAAAAGGGTTGGCCAATAAAAACCAGCTCTAAGGATTTTGTTGGCAGTGGTTTTCTAGTAGAGATGACCTCCACACTCTCTTTCATGAAATTCATGCATGATTCTATCTGCATCATCTTCAAGCAAACATTTAAGCAAGATACCAGCACAATTTTTCCAATACAAAGCTCTATCTAGAATGCAGAAATTTACAGTCTAAGCTTTTGTTTTGGAAAAAGAAGAAGAAGAATTTATATGAAAAAGCACATACAATATATCAACATACTAGAGTGAGCTCAAAATGCTTCTTCAATGGGTGGAGTCGCCAGTTCCTCTTGTTCATCCAAGGAATGTATCATGTTTATGTCTAGTTCTTGAAAGTTAGCTTCAGCCATGAGTTTGGCAAGGCCTTTTCCTTTGACTAGTTTAGTGGATCTGATTTCTAGATCATATTCTAAGATGAAAACAATCCCATTACCCCTTTTACCATCAAGATCTTGATTCAGTATGTCCTTGAAAACTGTATGTGGAACAAAAGCAATCACATGTGAATGCAAGATGTAAACTCTAAAATCTTTTAATGCTTTGATTAAGGCAACTCCATGATGTTATATTTCAGAGGTGCATCTCTCAATGCCTTGTTGAAGAAAGCTATGGGTTGTTCTTGTCCCATCATGTTGTTTTGTATAAATACTGCAACAATAGTGTGTTCTGATGCAAATGAGAAGATGAAGAAGTCCTTGGTAAAGTTAGGGCTGATTAGGGCTGGTGTTTGGGTAAGTGCTTGTTTTACCAGTTCAAAGGATTGTTTGGCTTCTATGGTCCACTTGACTCCTATTTCTCTTTTCAGCATGTTTGTAATGTTTCTTAGGAGTTCAGCAAGGTTTTGTACGAACCTTCTTAGGAAGTAAATCTTTCCAATGAAATATTGCAGTTCTTTAATGTTCCTAGGGTGGTTGATCTGCAATATACCCTCAATCCTTTTTGGGTCAATTTTAATCCCTTCTTCAGATATGATGTGGCCTAAGAGTTTTTCTTCTTGAAGACCAAACATAGTTTTCTTAGGATTCAAAGATAGACCATACTTCCTACACTTTTCAAAGACCTTTCTTAGGTGACCTAGGTGTTCTTCATCGGTTTTAGAATAGACAATGATGTCATCAAGGTATATCACAATGAATTAATCTATGTCTTCAGAAAAAGCAATTTCCATGGCTCTTTGAAAAGTAGCCCATGCATTCATTAACCCAAAAGAAATTTTGACATACATGAAGGTGCCCCAAGGTGTAGTGAAGGCAGGTTTGTGCTGATCATTTGGAAGTACTAGCACTTGATTGTAACCTGAAAAACCATCAAGCAATGATATTCTTTCAGAGCCTACTACCCTTTGCAATATATGATCCATATTAGGTAAATGGTAGTTGTCTTTCAGGGAGGATTTGCTTAAGTTTCTAAATTCTATGCATAGCCTAATCTCCCTTGTTTTATTTCTCACTGACACAAGGTTTGAAACCCATTCTAAGTACCTGAGTGGAACTATGATTCCATCATCATACATCTTCTTTATTTCCTTCTCAACTAGAGGCACTAGGACAAGGTTTATTCTTCTCAATTTCTGCTTGACTGGTTTCTGATTTTCCTTAAGAGGAACCTTATGTTGAATAATGTTTGTGTCATAGGACTTCAAGTCCTCATAACCCCATGCAAACACATCCTTAAATTGTTTAAGTAGCTCTATATTTTCTGTTTTATGTGAGGTGATAGAGTTTTGGACAACTTTATCATTTGGGTTCTTCTACGCTGCCTATGTTGCATTCTTCTACATCAGTCTCGGTGGATTCCATTTTTTTCTTCCTAGCAATATCATTAAAATAAAACAGCTCTTCTAAGTGGCAAGACCTCTTGGTAATGAGTTATCTTTGCATTGCAAAACCTCAAGGTATTTTTTATCTAAGTCTTCAAACAAGTCTGCCTCAAGGGGGGTGTTCTAACAGATTTATATCAGCAGTACAAGGCAGATTTGTTTTGTGTGTTTGTTCTTCATTAGGGAAGTCTTGTTCATGATCTGATTCTAGTTTTGCATTTAAAATTCATTCTTGGATTGTAAGAAATCCTCAATGTGTTTTTCAACTTCAAATACTTGCCAATAATCTATGTTGTCAGGTACTGCAGGTCAGCTTTTGACTTTTACCATGTATTTTTCATTTGCATGAGGTAATTGGCAAGAGCTGGCAACAAAGGCTAGTTAATTGGCAAGGCTATTTTGAGCTCTTGGGATAGAGGTACGTTCATATTTCTCAAATTTCTTTAGGAGGTCTAAGGCAGCATTCATATATTCTCTTAGCCTAGGATTCTTGGTTGAATATTCTCCCTTGATTTGCCTAACGATTAGCTCGCAATCTCCTTGAACAGAAATATTCTTAGCTCCTACGTTTTTCAACCTTTGTAACCCTAAGAGAAGAGCTTCATACTCTGTAATATTGTTTGTGCATTGAAAATCTAGTTTGTAGGAGTGACCTTCATTGGTGTTGTGTATCCAAATACCTACTCTTGAACCAACTTTGCCATAAGAGCCATCAAATCTCATGTTCCAAAGTGTTTCAAGTTCAGATTCACCATTATGTTGTTGTTCATGGCTGCTAGAGTTTTGGTTGTCATGTTGTTCATTTTGTGTTTGGTTTGACTATTCTTATAGGCCTAGCTCTTCCTCGTTTTCATTTAGTTTGTTCATTAATTTCATCTTCATTGTACAAGATAAATGAGTCGAGGTCTGAATGGATAGAATAAAGAGGGGCGTTGTTTGGCCTATCTTGGCTACTTACCATGTATTTCATGTGAGATTCTCTGTACAGTCTTCTTGTTTGGTTAAAGATTGGAATGGTAGTGCATGTCATGTCAATTTGGAGTTTTCCTTGGAGTTTGGCTCCCCGTGATCTAGATAAAAGCATGCCATACTTCGGGGGAATGTCAACCAGTACAATGTCCATAACTAGGCTTTTAGCTGGTATTTGTGCTAGATTGACACACAGATCCTTGATTAGGCCTAGACACTTGACTCTACTTGAATCGAAAGAGTACGATTCTTTGTATGGTTTGGTTATTTCAAGGCCTAATCTCTCTATAACTACCTTTGGCATGAGGTTATGTGAGGCACCAGAGTCTAGTATGGCATTATGGAATATTTTGTCATGGATGTTCAAACTAACATAAAATGGAGGTACAACTCCTTCATGATATTTTCCCTCTACCTCAGGTCCAAACAACAACTCTGACTTGTCATCAGTTAGATTCAGAGTGTCGGTGTCATTTCCTATGTTCAAAGCTTTCAAAACTTTGGATCTATATGCATTTTGAGTTACCAGTTTAGTAAGGGATATGGTTATTTTGATCTTGGCAATATCACCCTCAACACTGAATTGTGCTTGTGTTTTTGGTATATTTATATCATTTTTATCATACATGGTCTTTTCAGCTACTTTGGTTTGCTGATTTTTATAAGGAATGTCAGGAAAAGCAGTTTTTTCAGGGCCACTAGTTGATTTACTAGGGCAGCTTTGGTCACCATTATGCTCGTTGGTTTTGTCTTTGTTTTGATTAGGAGTTTTAGCCATTATGTTGGTGTTTTATGCTGTTCTTTTAGGGGTGTTTTTAGGGGTTTTCCTAACAACAGTTTCTAGTTTTTTTTTCTTGGAGACATCTTGGGTTTTCTTACTTCTAAGGTCATACTGCCTATGAACCTCCATGATAGAGTTTTCAAATCCTAGATTGTAGCCTTCAGAATCCTCATAGGTTCTTTCAGTTTGGTTTGAGGAAAAGGGACCTTGTTCTACTTATATGAGAAAAACATCATCCTCATTATTGGATTCTATCAGATTTACATGGTTTTCTTCCAGCTCTTCAGTCTCTCTTTCCTCTTCATCTACATAATTTTCTTGGAAAGGAGGTCTGATTTGCTGGTCATTCTCTCTTTGTCTGTTTTGAGGGGGGGTCTCTTCTAAAGTTTTGGTTTCTATTTATGTTTTGGAGATTTTCTTGGTTTTCCCTAGGAGGTGATCTTTCATTCAAATTGATTTTATCCATCATCCTTTCCATTACCCTACCTAGATTGTCAATTTTAGCATCATATGTGAAGGCTATGGTTTTCTCTTTATATGTAACTTTTTTCTCTGCTCTTAATCTAGCCCTTTTAGTGTTTAGGTTGGCTTCTACACTTACTTCTCCTCTTTGCATGTCCTCTAAGGTAAGGGGATCTCTTTCTCTTTATTGATAAGACATGTCTTGATCAAACTCATCCAGAAATTTTAATAAGGCTAGGCCTTGTGGGGGTTTCATGTGGGGAGGGAGTGCATTGTATACACTATTGAACCTAGTGCATTAGTCTTGGACACTTTCCCCAAAATTTCTTTTAAGGTTATCATATTCTGATAGGATCTGAAGAGTATTTTTCTTATTCTCCCACTTTTTTATGAATGTTTGATAGAAGGAAGGGAGGTCCTGAATGTTGTTAGGAGTTAAGTTTTTGAACCATTTCTTTACTTCTCCTCCTAAGCTTTGGGCAAACATTCTCATTTTTATGGTCTCCTCTTCTATTACTTAGTATTCAAATGCATCATTAATCCTATCTACATGTTGTCGGGCAGTGGTAGAGTTAGCTCCAGTAAAGTGAGGGATTTTAGATTGGTAGTCCTATGGCATAGGAAGTAAAGGTTAAGGTAGTACCAATGGGGAAAACCATGATGCCATGATTTGAAGTAAAGGAACCCAAGGATGGTTTACAAGAGGGGTGTTTGTGAGAGGAGTTGGAAGATGAACTGGAGTGGTTTGCATAGTGGATGTATGAATGGGGGTGGCAGATGTACTTGGACCAGCAAGCTGAGATTGAGCAGATTTGGATCAGAAGGAGTCAAAGTGTTGGAGAAGCTGAAAATCAGGAGGAGTGGAAGGAGAGACTTTTGTACTAGGACTTTTCTATAAGTCTGTAGGCTCAAGGTCTATCTGGTCTATCCCACTTTGATAATTAGTTCTAAATAGTTTTATTCTATGATGTAAGTCAAATTGGGGATCTTGCAAGGTTATGAGGTTTTTAGGGACAAAACATGCTTTGTGAAGGGGTATAACAATAGTTGAGTCTTCAATCCTAGAAGTTTTCCATAATATTCTTTCTGGGTCATCAACTATGGTAGGAGGGTTTGTGTCAGGGTGAGATTTGGTGATGATTCTTTGTGAAGCCAGATTTCAGACCCAAAACACAAAGAGGCTGAAAGTTTATGGGAATTTGAAAAACAAGCCTATCTGTAGGGGTACTAAGTTCACACAGGATGTAATTGGGCTTTACACTGTTATGACTAATCGATATATTCCCAGGGGAGTATGTGAGAAATATTAGGGACAAAAAAGCTATTGAAGACCAGTGGAGTCACCAAGTGGATGATGCTTACTATTTTAAGGATGTATTTGTTGTCCACCATCAACAACTGAATGCCAATCTAAGGATGTTTTTGGTTTTTCTGAGTTCTTTATGTAACACTAAGCTTTTCAATGAGTGTTCTCCAATATGGTCACCATGGTGCTAGTATGATGATTCAACTAGATATAAATCTTGGCTAACACTTGATTTTTATAAGTTTTACAGGGGATTTTTGAGTTCTTAAGGAATGTCTAAGCTTGTTACTTACTCACATCCCTAGTGGAGTCTCCATTATGTTAGGTCCATGTAAATTGTCAAATTGGTAGACCAAATGTACAAGGGTATCAAACCAAGTTTGGAGTCCTAGTACCTAGCCTTCCTAGACTCAGAGAGAACTCTCTCTATATTTGTGTAAAATATGTAAGCTTGATTGATTTTAGGGTTTAGAATTTAGGTTAGTTATAGTGATTAGGGTTTGTTTGTTTGTTTTTTTTATTGAGTTTCTTGTCAAGAAGAATAGATAGAGTAAGAGAATTTTAAACCATTGGGCTATGGAGTCTGCAAAAGGTCTTGAAAAGTACAACAATAGGTCAAGGGTGTTTTGGAGGGAAACTTTAACAAATCCAAATGGATCTTCAAGGCTTATGTGAGTGAAGTGAACATTAAATTTTGAGATTAGTAGGTTTAAAGGGCAGTTAAGAATCCTTTAACATGTACTATAACAAGAGAAGTCTTTAAGAACACTATGCATAAAGAAATAATCAAAGACAGGGCATACCATAAGTTTCTGTGGCCAAACCCTAGCAAGTAAACATTAAGACAACAATCCAACAAACCTTATAGAGCAAGTAAATTGTAAATTCTCTAGTGATTTCACTTCCAGGTAAAGAAAACAATTAAGATAACATATGGTAATAATCAAAGAGTAAGGAACTCCTAAATTCCTTAATCAAACTACAAATACCTTCAAATCAACCATTTAAGATGAACAAAGGGCAGGGTAAACCATAAATCTCTTCAGCCAAACCCTAACTAGAAATACCTCAAAGTAAAAACCTTAAAAACAATGTTTTAAGTTACACCAAAGGGCAAGGCTAACCATAAACTTCTTTGGAATTATTTGCATTAAATAATTCTTAAGATAAACAAGCTGAGTGGAACTAGAGAGCAATTAATAATTCTCTAATTGAGCCTAGCAGAGGAAAATATTAGAGCAATAGAAATAGACAGACCTAAGGTGCCTCTAACATCATATCTTAGCCTAAAATTTTGTTTTGCAGCAAGAGAAAGATGAAACAATATGAAAACATAAGAAGACAAGTAATAAATTAGAAATAAATCACCATTAACCATGCTCATGAATGCTTCAAATTTGCTTGCTCCATTGCCATTCAAATCAAAGCATTCACAAATCTCTAAAGCCAATTTCTCCTCAACTCCAAGTCTATGATATTGAATTTAACAATCAACCAAAAACATGAATAATGAGGAATCCATGAAGTATTTAACTTGAAAAGGAGGACCAAAACCCTATTTAGGTTTCCAAAATGTCATTAATTACATCACAAATTCCATTTTTGTCCAAAGAGACCATGGAAGGCCCAAGGCACAAAATATCCTAACTTAATAAATGAAAAATAAATTCTAACATAAATTATGAGCTAACTAGGAGTGATTTGCCTTCAAAGTCCTCAAAAATATATTTTTTCAATAAATTTTTGTCCTTTGTTGACTTTCAGGTAAGGGCACACGACCAAGGTTCAAGGGCGTAGTGCCAAAATCTGGAAAAATTTCCTCTTTTGCAGCTGAGATTTGGAGGCCTTCCTGGTGTCCAAATGAGCTCCATGATAGCTCATTGGAAAGCATGTCCTGTCTAGTTTCCAAAACATCCTTTAGTGTCCTAATTGGAGTACACTGACCTACTCAAAAATTCATTCTCCCAAGACTGCTCAAGGCGCAGCGCTAGTTCTGAAAATAGGGTAGAAAGTTGATTTTTTGCATGTCTGTGGCACTTTTGGAGGACCAGTTTTGCTCCAAATGAGCTGAAAATTCATGAGGGTGATTTCCTTGGCCTAAGGATCCTGAAAATCTCAATTTTTAATCCAATGGGTGCCCCAAAAAAGAGTGCATCACCAGTGGCGCTACGCGCTTGGCCCTTCAAAACAGTCAAAATTTCCAAAAACTCAAAAAATGCCAAAATTTGGATTTGTCTTGTTGATCATGTCTGGGATGCTTGTAGGGATGCATCATCAAGAATGTCAAGTTTTGTTTAGTCCTTTGCCTCCTTTAGGGATTGAATATTTGCAAGGGCTCTTTTGAGCTTAGCCCTTGCAATCTTATTTCTTAAGGCATAATGCCTTGCCATCTTCTTTTGCATGTATAGGTCTCTCTTGGTCTTCTCCAGCTGATCCTCTAGGTGAAAATTTTCCCTCTATAGCCAAAATTCCCTATCATAGTCTATTTCCATGGAAAGCAACTCACTTGGAGTGAGCTGCTCTGCTAAGGCTATCTCTTGCTCTTTTTCCTTGGCTAGAGCCTTTTTCAAGCCAATTTTCCTTGGCCTCTTCCTAGGAATTTGTTCTTCATCATTTTCAGTGTCATCATGAGCGCCCAAGACTTCATCTAGATTTTCCTTGGCTTTTCTAGCCTCTTTCTGAGCTCTGATAGCTCTAATCTCATAGATATTCTTCTTGCCTCTAGCTATTTGTTTTCAACCTCAAAATAGTGGATTACATTCTTAGCCCTACCTAGGTTGGCTTGCAGATCTTTAATCTGAGCATATTTTCTTTTAAACAACATGTTAGTGATTCTCTACTCATTTTCATCATCATTTTCAAGGTGAATAAGCTGAAACTCTTGTTCATTTTCATGCTTGTCTTCTTCTTCATCATCAATGACCTTTTCCTTACCTTTGTCAAGCTACTTGGTTGATGTAGAAGGCATAGCCCCTTGCCTCTTAAGGGCAGCAAACACATGACTATTTCCCCTTTGGTAAGTCAAAGAAAAAGGATCAATGTTACTCATCTCAGTGCCATTTGTCTTACTTCCATCATCACTACCATTATCACTACCATCATCATTGGTGTCATCACTGCTCTCATGGCTCTTTGACACACTGCCATCTGCTTCAATGCTCTCTGCTTCATTGATATGTGCCTCACTGCCCTCACTGCTCTTTTCCTTACTGTTGGAGAGGTAAATCCCCTCTGCGGACAGAGGCGATCCCTACTAGCCCAGATTGGGTCTAGCAACAACTGAGTCACGCTAAGACACAGGTTCCTAGTTACAAAATACCAAGATGCAACAAGAGGCCTACCTTAAGTCCCACACTGTTGTTTCTTGCCGAGAAGATGGCGCTTTCGTCTTTCGCTTTGGAAGATCACAATTATCCCACTTTGCACGTTCAAACACCTGCACGTACACAAAGAAACAACACACAACGTAAAACCTAATACATGACACCATATATCAGTCAGAGAAGATATAATTCATAACATAAGACATGAACATATGAATGGAACCATAATCAAAGTCGTTTATTATTAATAACAATGAAAGAAAGATACAACCTGAGCTCTAACGTTGGATCTTCCTTCGGTGGGTCGACAGCGGAACACATCTCAATGAAGCTTTTCGGGAATGGGACAAAGCTCTCTCTCTTCGGCTTGGCTCTCAGAGGCTGTCTGGCGATAGTATCCTTTCTACTGATTCATGTCTTAGTTCTATGACCATTCAGACTACTAAGACTAGCTTGCAAAGGAAAATGGCAAGTTTATATAGATGGTGGAAGGGGAGTTGGGATCCCTACAATGGTGGGATTGGCCCTATCCTCAAGGAATCTTCCATGATAGGTGGAAAACCACCTCCAATACATGGAGATCCAGAGCCAAACCTCCCAACTCATTTTAGAGAGTCGTTCAGGAGTTGGTTGGAATCAAAATTCCGCCATTTATATTTAAAAAATAATCCTTATTAAGCTTGGCGTGAGTAATATACTGGGACAGAGCACCATTTGGCATGCCCTCTTTGGTGTATTTCCCCCCATTGGCACGAGGGCTAAACTGGCTAGTCGCGCCAAGGCCAAAAGGTCTATTTTTTAAGGTTTTTTACAGGAAACTATCTTCAGAGGAATGATTTTCCTTGTCAAGGGGGATGCCATGAAAGTGGTTTTAGGTCATGTCACTGCTCACAGGTCATGAAAAAGGCCCTCCAATGTGTGGGACAAGGGATTGCAGGGACAGTGACAAATTAGTGTGTAACAGATGCCCCCTAAAGCATGAGGCCCGAGAGAGAGAGAGGGGTGAAATGATTTACGAGAACATGTCCAACTGAAAACACTGCCATCGGAAAACTTGTGAAGACAAGTACAAATGATATCTCAAATACATGATGTGTGGTATGGGCACAACCATCCATAATAGAGTATACAATAATCAAGATCTGAGGCATGGATTCAGCCATCCAGTAAGGATCACTAAGTAGACTCAGGTATGGTCGCAGCCATCCAATCAATGAGTCATCTAACCAATTATTATAATCCACACAATCCGCAGCCTAGATTCCATCAGACAAAATCTGTGGTCTTGCGCTCCATCTCGACCCGAACAGAGTACAAGTTCTAGTATGCGAATAAGTGAGTTGAAGTCGAACATGCAATAACATCGTCAGATTACCAGCCAATGATGAAAGTTGTTAATAGATGCGAGAGGAACCACCAATAATGAAAATGGCCCTCAAGGTACTATAGGTACAATCCACAGAATGTGAATAGTGAGCTGGCGTCGAACACCCACAGAATCATCTGATCAAAGGTCAATGATGAAAACCTTGCGTCGAATGCGAAGAACCTGCCATTGAGGCATGTAGGCTCCAAGGTACCAGAAGGGAGTCTCTAAATTAGCTTCCTGGATAATGAGCTAAAGTCGACAGGAAGTAACCTTGATCGAAGGTGGGCCATAGTGTTTCCCACATCATCGACGCGAGATAGAGGAACATAATGTTTGTGAATCATGATCAGATGAGAATCAGAGGAGGGTTGAAACTGCAGAGGTCAAATTCTCTTGAACAAATCGACGACATGACACTGGATTTGGCAGTATTTGACATCAAACATTCTGAGGTCATGATGACGAGGAAAAGAGAAGATGAGAGGTCAAAAAGGATCACCCAGACCCATGGAGGCAAGCATAAAATGAGATGAGAATTCCCCAACCTGACACGAATGCAGACAAGTGCCATGTTCAAGAGCAACATACTGCCAACACGACGATGATACTAGTTCCATTTTCCCCACCATTTCTGGTGAGTACCCCAATTATTTTTTAAAACAAGCTTAAGGGGATAGCATATGCTTGTGATATAAGTTCATCCTTCGGACAAATCCAACCTAGTACATTTAACGAGCCTTAGGAAGGAGAAACTCAAGAATCGTCATTACGATAGAATCTGATGTCATCAGGTTTTAACGAGTCTAAGAAAGGAAGAACTCGACGTCTTTTCATGTTTAGAGAGTTTGAAAAGACAGCGGAAAAGTAAACTCCAACAGTCCCTTTTCGTAAATAGTTCCTCAGATCCAAAAAGGTAGAAAACTATGTTTGAGAAAACCTCCTAATCGCGATAGGTTAGGGTATTCCTTTTTCGTAAATAATCTATCCCAGCTCGAAAAAGGGGTAAACGTCTACTGGGTAGATGTCGTTTCGTTTCGGCAATATTTTCAGTTTTAGAGAGTCAAAAAAGAGTTGAAAGATGACTCCTCCTGGAGGAATGAGTGGTATAAAGGGAAGCAACTAGTTCCGGTGATGATGGAACTTTTCAGAAAAAGTAAAGGATAAGAGGATGGCTAACAAGACCACTCATCGCAACGGTTCCTCAGTAATGGGTAAAACAACCAAGTGAAGGCATATGATCGGCCAAGAAGATAGTGATGATGGAGTGAGAAAACCAAGGCTCATATGGAAAAAACAGGCTAATAAAATGGCAATCACAGGAGGTAAAATGGGAATGGTTTCATTTTTACACAAGCTTGAAATCAGAAAACTCTGCTTGAAGTTGGTTTCATTTTTACACAAGCTTGAAAAAAAGATAAACTATGCTTGAAACCAGTTTCATTTTTACACAAGATTGAAACGGAAACAAACTATGCTTGAAAAATTTAAGCATGCCCCCAGCATGGTGACTCAATCTAAGGTACATTCCCCCCAAGATTCAGTCCATATGAAAGGCAGATGGAGTGAAGGTTCAATTTACGAGATCAAGAGAAAGACTCGACTAGGATTTTACGAGATCTTATCAAAGACTCGAATTGAACGGGAAAGTGTTTCATTGTTTTAATGAGGTTGACACATTAAAAGAACTATCCTCATAAGAGCTTGTTTCGTTTTTTAAGGAGCTTGACACAAGAAAATGAACTGTGCTCCGAAGTGCTTGTTCCATTTTTTAAGGAGCTGGACACAAGAAAATGAACTGTGCTCCGAAGAGCTTGTTTCATTTTTTAAGGAGCTTGACACAAGGAAACGAACTCTGCTCCGACGATAACTCATCATGATGAATAAGAATTCATGGCTTCCAAGAGGTTCTCATCCGATGGGAGGAAAACATCTCGGAAATCAGGACCCAATGCCCATAGTACCTGATGCACAACGGCACTATCACTGAGTACAGGCACGGGGTAGGTAGCCACATAGTTGACCTGTAGTGGGGCAGATACAATGGGTGGATAAAAACTAGGAAGGGATGGTGGTGGGCCAAATGCCACATCAGGACCAAATACCGAAAGTTGATCAATGGTCATGATATGTCCTTCATGTGGAAAATAGACCACACGAAAAATGGAGGAGACGAGTCCCATGGCATAGGTGTAATCGTACCCCAATAGCAGATTGAAATCCAAGGGGCCTAGAACAACCATCATGTCCATATGGACGGTTTTACCTCCTAAAGTAACAGGTAACCTTGGAAGGATCCCTAATGGTTGACTAGTTCTTCTGTTAAATGCCAACAGATTCTGCGTAACAGGCATAAGCGACGGCAAACCGAAAGCTTGCCAAGTAGTTGATGATAAAATACTAACAGACACGCCTTCATCTATAACAGTGCTAGGTACAACCAGACTAGAGTTTTGTATCGTTATCTCAACAGGTACATGAGACGGAAGGTAGTATCCTGCAAATAGATTCCAGTCAAAGGAAGCCACCAAACTACTCCGAGGGGCTACCATCGAACTGAGATGGTCTTCCCCTGGTGTTACAGAAGAAGAAGGAGCATCCTCCACGACCTCCATCTCGAAGGTGGGAGGAGTATCCTCCGGGACCTCCATCACGAGAGGCGGAGGAGCAGCTTCTTGAGGTATAGGGACAAGAGAATCTTTCTCCAAGTCTGAGGAATCTGAAGAAACAAGAAGAACCTAAGGGATGTGAGGTCCACTCACAACGGAAAAGACCTGGTGCACCGCAGATGGGGTCAGCTCAACCGATCCCATGACCAATGGTTGGTCAGGGATGGATTCATGAATTTGAATTTCTGAGGGAGCGGGATCGACCAAGGGTGACTCTTGGCCAATCGTAGGATAAACTAGTGGAGGACTCAAAGAAATTCGTTTATAACCAAACGGAAGGCATGGTGTAGAAACAGTAAATTTGTCCAAATCTCGCTTGGCTTCATCCATATACGGACAAAGGTGAATGGCATGGTGCCCTTCACACAACTTATAGGGATTGGTAATCTTACCCTGCTTCTTCGGAGCCTTACCAGCACTAGCTGAAGACGTGCCCCCAACCTGACTCCCAGAAGCCAAAGGCAACGGTAGACAACCGTCGAACCATACTTCAAGTACCTTGGGAATTCCAAGGCAATCTCGAAGAAGATGGTTTCCTTGGCACAACATGCAAGGGAACTTAACTTTCTACAGAGGGTTGGAAGGTTTATCAATGGATGGTTTCTTAGGTGCAATAGCCGCAGAGCTAGCCTCTCCTTTATCTGACTTCCTCTTCTTCGTCTTCTTCTTCTTCTTCTTAGCCACCTAGTTACTCGAATCCAGACTTTCACCAGGCGAAGTAGAAGAGGAGGACAAAGAAACAGGCGAAGAAGGGGAGGGGTCCACTTTAGAATCAACATGATGTTGTTCAGGTGGAGGAATTGATTGAACAGTAGTCGAGACATTCGAGACCACCGAGGTTGAAAACAACCAAATAGGCAACCCAACAGTTAACCCAGGAAGGGACAACGTTGCCATATAAGGAGCTCCAACATTTCCAAAAGGAGGAAAAGGCCCAGGATTCCCATCAGAGGGGACTCCGTGGTTAGTGAACTCCAGAAAAGTTGCCATAGGAGACGACCCAAAACAACACCCTAAGGAAACTAACTTTAACCAGGAATATTTCGTGGGCAATTAATATTTAAAACATTTAAACAAAACTCTACCATTTCATATTTTAAGAGTCAAGAAACGAGTAAAATATGACTCTATCTCTTTCAGTTTGGAAGCAAGCGTGAAAGTACAAGCGCTTGATGATCTTTTCAAATTTAATGACTCAGAAAATATCGAAATGACTACTCTGGAACTCTAGGAAAAAGGGTGTACCAGATATTCGTGAACTGCAATATACACCTTGGTTCAAAAATGAAAGAGAAATCAACCAAGGACTTGACGTACGTGCAGGCAATCTCCCCGAATGTTGTGTTTGGTGTATCACAGGTATAAGGTGGTAGACTCGGCTTCCTACGGATAAAGGATAGCAACCTAGTGGGGTCTCCCTTTATATACACGACGGTACGGGGAGCACAAGTCCATACTAGTGTTGTCTAAAGCCAAGAGGTGAATGAAAACTACTAGGTTTAACGACGCCGGAACACATCACTAGCCTAGACCTCTAAATATTTTGTTAATGTTTCAATGCTGCCTTAAGGTAAATTGAATAAATTTTATAGTTGATCTTCAATTATGTTTCAATTTTCAGGCCCTACCGAATGTTATGTCTCAAAAATCCTCTTAATGCACACTACATGCCACAATGTATCACTTTGTTCAATGAATAGCTAACTACGGGAAGGTTGAGAGCTTTCACACAATAAAAAAATGATCAAAAAACAACCACTAGTGTCTCTAATGCACACTAATGAAACTAAAATCTTTTCCTTTAGAGTTATATAACACTAATAACGCATAAAAATTTTCAATTTACACTAACTAATCAAAAGCAAAAGACTCGTTTTTTGTACTTTCAATGATTTAAGAGTAAGATGCACTAAACAAAATGAAAACTAGTAACAAGACCAATTCGAGAAATGATAGCAAAAGAGTGAAAGCAAGCAAGTTCACTAAATACAAAATACACAATCAGACCTTAAACTGATGGAGAAATCCCCCAAATTAAAGAGGAATCCAAAAAACTCAAACGAACCGTGTAATCTAGGCTCGAAACAAGACAAAGTGAAACTTGAATGAGAAAGAGAGAAATCACTCAAATAATGCAATAAAATAATGGAAAACCACCGAACGAATGTAAAGAAGAAACAATGAAGTTGACTAGACAAATGAAAACCAAAAACTCCCATGGGAGGCTCAACACACTACAACACCTAGATTCCCTAGGGCTAGAATGTAAAACCGATAGTAGAGGGAAAACCACCGGAGGATAGAGGTCACACACAGTCAACCAAGGATTCAGGACACTCACGTAGTCGAAAAATGAAACCAAAACCACAAATCAAGCTCAAAAATCTCAGAAAGAAGCAAACCCTAGCACCACATAGGATTGGTGCGACTGTCTAGCTGCAACTAGTGCCAGAACAAGATTGGCATGGGGGCCTAATCAGCAACAAGCGCCAGTTGGCACGACTTTCAAGGAAAAAAAAGCGCCAGTCAAGTTTACTAATGACAAGAATAAAAAAGAGCAAACAAGGAGCAGATTAGGTATGGTGAGGTTAAACAGAGGTTTAACACTAGAAAAAAGCGAACCAGAAGAGCTGATCAAGCAGAAAAAGACCAAAACTAACCGAAAAGACAAGACAAAATCCAATCAATGTCTCCCCAACGAAGTCGCCAGTTTGTTGGAGAGGTAAATACCCTTTGTGGATAGAGGTGATCCCTACTAGCCTAGATCGGGTCTAGCAACAACCGAGTCATGCTAAGACGCAGGTTCCTAGTTACAAAAGACCAAGATGCGACAAGAGGCCTACCTTAAGTCCCACGCTATTGTTGCTTGCCGAGAATATGGCACTTTTGTCCTTCACTTTGGCAGATCACAATTCTCCCACTTTGCACGTTCGAACACCTGCACGTACACAAAGAAACAACACACAACGTAAAACCTAATACATGCAACCATATATCAGTCAGAGAAGATATAATTCATAACATAGGACATGAACATATGAATGGAACCATAATCAAAGTTGTTTATTATTAATAACAACGAAAGAAAGATACAACCTGAGCTCCGACGCTGGATCTTCCTTCGGCGGGTCGACAGTGGAGCACGTCTCAATGAAGCTCGTCGGGAATGGGACAAAGCTCTCTCTCTTCAGCTTGGCTCTCAGAGGCTGTCTGGCGATAGTCTCGTTGCTACTGATTCAGCTCTTAGTTCTATGACCATTTAGACTAACAAGACTAGCTTGCAAAGGAAAATGGCAAGTTTATATAGATGGTGGAAGGGGAGTTGGGATCCCTACAATGGTGGGATTGGCCCTATCCTCAAGAAATCTTCCATGATAGGTGGAAAACCACCTCCCATACATGGAGATCCGGAGCCAAACCTCCCAACTCATTTTAGAGACTCGTTCAGGAGTTGGTTGGAATCAAACTTTCGCCATTTATTTTTTAAAAGTAATCCTTATTAAGCTTTGTGTGAGTAATACACTGGGACAGAGTGCCATTTGGTGCGCCCTCTTTGGTGGATTTCCGCCCATTGGCATGAGGGCTGAACTGGCTGGTCGCGCTAAGGCCAAAAGGTCTATTTTTAGTGTTTTTTACAGGAAACTGTCTTCAGAGGAATGATTGTCCTTGTCAAGGGGGATGACATGAAAGTGCTTTCAGGTCATGTCACTGCTCACAGGTCATGGAAAAGACCCTCCAATGTGTGGGACGGGGGATTACAGGGAAGGTGACAAATTACTGTGTAACCCTTACTAACTGATTTCTCATTGTTTGATTCCTCATTGCCATCTTCCTCACTACTTTCTTCTTCTTTTCTTTCTTCTTCATTGCTTTTTCTCTCACTGCACTTGCCTCACTCTTTTCTTCCTCATTTTTTGATGCACTAGTGCCATGAGATGATGGTGATGGATTGTGAAAAGGTGGTGAAAGAGGGTCATTATCTTGAGGTGAAGGAATGTGAGTAGATGGTGATGGATGGGTAGTGGGGTGTGAGGGTGAAGGAGGAATGGGAGGATGAGAAGAGGAAGGGACATCTTGCTGTTGTTGGTCTTGTGGAGTGGTGAACACCTCATTGTTAATGAAGGTCTCCCATGGAATGCCTTTTTGTTGTAGTTGGTGCATAACAACCATTTTAATAAGTGAGTGATGGAAGAGGCTTTTCATCTGCTGAGGATAGTCTATCTTTTGTACAATATAGGACATTTTTTCAATGCTTCTATAGAGGTAATAGGGTATGTGCAACATCCTCACTCTAGTAAAGTGCATAAGCAACCTAATGTGGTAGGAGTAAAGCCGGGAGAACCTTCCCTCACATGTAAAATACTTCATAATTATTCTCATCATAGATGCATATCTATCAAGCAAATGTGAGAAAGGAAAAATGTATTTTTTGTGGTCTTCATATCTAGGCTTTAGGTAGGGTTCAAAGTATCCCATGTTTATATTAGCTTGCTTGAACCATTTCTCCGCTACACTAGGTGTGTCTGTGGCATTGGCAATAGCATATGTAGATAGCTCAAAAGTGACCCCTGCAAGGTTAACTTGTTTGTCATGCAATTTAATGATAAAAAGTATGGTTAACTCAGGTTGGTTTTTCACCTGCTTCACCTTTCACAAAAATCAAAGCATACTACATGCTTGAAACATGAAGCAGTTAGGGGAGATGCCATTAGCTCCCCTGTGTTGAGGGGTTCAAACCTATTTATTTTTCCACGTTTGTGCTCATGCCTCCTTGGCATGTGGGCCTCTCCACCATTGTCACTGTCTCCCTCTCTTGACATTTTGAAAACTCTGCTTTGCTAACCCTAGAATTTGATGTGAAATTGAGATGAAAGAGGGCAATGGAATGTCAATATTTTTGCAAGTGAGGGACTGAGTGTTATGAATGGGATGGGTGTAGGGACTGCTTAGGTGAATGAGCAACCTTCAAACAGTGTAATCCCTCTGTTTATCATTGTTACACAACAATTTGTCACCATCCCTGCAATCCCCCATCCCGCACATTGGAGGGCTTATTCCGTGACCTGTGAGCAATGACATGACCTGAAACCACTTTCATGGAATTCCATTGGACAAGGACATTCATTCCCCTGAAGACAATTCCTTGTAAAAAACCCTAAAAATAGCCTTTTTTCCTTGGCGCGACTAGCCAGTTCAGCCCTCGCGCCAATGGTGGAAATCCTCCAAAGAGGGCGCGCCAACTGGCACTCTGTCCCAGTGTTGCACCCGCACTAGGCTTAATAAGGAGTGTTTTTTTTAAATAAATGGCAGAAGATTGACTCCAACCAATTCCTAAACTGGTATCTAAATTGAGTTGGGAGGTTTGGCTCCGGATCTCCATGTAGAGGAAGTGGTTTTCCACCTCTCATGGAAGCTTCCTTGAGGATAGGGCCAATCCCATGATTGTAGGGATCCCAACTCCCCTTCCACCATCTATATAAGCTTGCCATTTTCCTTTGCAAGATAGTCTCCAAGAGCCTTCATAGCCTAAAGAATGTTGCAAGAGCCTTAATAGTCCTCATAGAGCCAAATAAATAGCAAGGAGATTGACGACCGAAGAGAGAGGCTTGTCCCATTACCGATGAGCTTTACCAAGACGTATTTCGCTGTCGACCCACCGAAGGAAGATTCAGCGTCAGAGCCAGGTTGTATTTTCCTTTGTATTAATTAATGATAAGCGACTTTGGTTATGGTTCCACTTGTATTGTTCATTATGATCATGAGTTGTGTCTTCTCTGACTGATACATAATTGTATATATTGGGTTTTACACTTGTATGTTCGTCGTGTTTCTTGTATGTGCAGGTGTTTGATCGCAACAAGTGGGAGAATTGTGATTTGTCGGAGCAAGGAAACGGGAGCACTATCTTCTCCACGAACTATAGTGTTGGACTTAAGGTAGGCCTTCTTCGCAATTTGGTCTATTGAAATTAGGAACTTACACCTTAGCGTGATACAATTGTTGCTAGACCTGATCTGGGCTAGTAGGGATCGCCTCTGTCCACAAAGGGGATTTACCTCTACAAAAAATTGGCGACTCCACTGGGGAGACATTGATTTGGAGTATTGTCTTGTTTTTGGTCAATTCTTGTCTTTGCTTGCTTGATCAGCTCTTTTGACTAGCTCTTTCCATGTGTTTGGCTTTTGTTTAGCTTTACCATCCCTGATCTGCTTCTTGGATTGCTCTTTTTTTGTTTTTTCTTAGAAAACTCGACTGGCGCGCTTATTAACCTAACAGTCGCACCAATTGGCATATGTTGCCAGTTTATTAAGCACACCAATGTTTTTTTGGCGCTATTTGCAGCCTAACAGTCACGCCAATTCTGTAAGGTGCTAGGGTTTTCTCTATCCTGAGCATTCTGAGCTTGATCTGTGATTTTGGTTTCATTTTTACGACTGCCTGAGTGTTATGGAGCCTTGTTTGACTAATTATGACCTTCATCCTTTGGTTGTTTGCCCGTTTCTATCGATTTTACATTCTATCCCTAGGGCATCTAGGTGTTATAGTGTGTTGAGCCTCCCGTGGGAGTTTTTGTTTTCTATCTGTTCAGTCAACCTTGTGATTGCTTCTCTACATTCATTTGGTGGTTGTATATCGTTTTATTGCGCTATTTGAGTGATTGTTTTCTTCTTCATTCGAATTCCGCTTTGTCTCGCTTTAAGCCTAGATTACATGGTTCATTTGAGTCTTTTGGATTCTCTTGGTTTTGAGGGATTGTTTTGTCAATTTGAGGTCTGATTATGTGTTTGCATTGAGTGAAATTTGCTAGTTTTTACTCCTTTGCTATCGCTTCTCAAATTGCTTGTTTCATTAGTTTTCATTTGTTTAGTGCACTTTTCTCTTAAACATTAAAAATACAAAAAAAATCTCTTTTGCTTTGATTATTTAATGAAAATCGAATCTTTTCTGCGTTATTAGTGATTTGTAACTTTGAAAGAAAATATTTTAGTTTCCATTAGTTGCGTTAGAGACATTATTGGTTGTTGTCTGATCATTTTGTTATTGTGTGAAAAGCTCTTAACTCTCTCGTAATTA
Organism: Pinus albicaulis; assembly: GCA_034641835.2. Lineage (NCBI taxonomy): Eukaryota > Viridiplantae > Streptophyta > Pinopsida > Pinales > Pinaceae > Pinus > Pinus albicaulis. The sequence continues at coordinate 843,251,583 of CM076579.1, forward strand.
GATTTCATTGAATGAAATGATATACTGTGGCATGTAGTGTGCATTCGGGAGATTTTGAGACATAACACTCGCTAGGGCCTGAAAACTGAAACATAATTGAAGATAAACATTAAAATTTATTCAATTTACACTAAAGAAGCATTGAAACATTAACAAAATATTTAGAGGTCTAGGCTAGAGATGTGTTCCAACGTCGTTAAACCTAGTAGTTGTCGTTCGCCTCTTGGATTTAGACAGCACTAGTACGGACTTGTGCTCCCCATACCGTCATGTATATAAAGGGAGACCCCACTAGGTTGCCATCCTTTATCCATAGGAAATCGAGTCTGCCTCCCTATACCCATGATACACCGGATACAGCATTCGGGGAGATTGTCTGCACGTACGTTAAGTCCTTGGTTGATTTCTCTTTCATTTTGAAACTAAGGTGTATATTGCAGTTCACGGTTATTTGGTACACCCTTTGCCTAGAATTCCTGAGTAGTCATTTTGATCTTTTCTGACTCTTTAAATTTGAAAGGATCACCAAGCACTGGTCCTTTCATGCTTGCTTCAAAATTGAAAGAGATAGAGTCATCTTTCATCAGTTTCTCGACTCTTAAAACATGAAACAGTGAAGTTTCTAAGTTTCAATGTTGTAAAATAAATCACCCGCGATCACACGCTCTTCTAGATTTTGCTTGTTGGCCGTTTGATTGTGTGCCTTGATTTTTTCAGCCCGTGTGTTGTGTTTGATCTTTTCCTTTTGTCACTACTGTCACAGTGGCGGAACCTTCAGTTTCGTCTACTGGTAGTCCATACACGGACGATTCATCAGAGGTTTCTCAATCCTCTGCTGAACATCAACAGCCCATTGTTTCCAAGTTTCCCGACGGGGGACCGGTTCTGTCTGAGCTTCCCTTTGGAGGACCAGTTGAGTTCAATTCACCCTTATCCGACCCTTGGTCTAGATTCGGAGTAGGGGAACATTTCCCTCCTCTTACATCGGGTTCGCCTTTTTTAGCTGCTGTTATTCCTCCTAGTCCTCGCCGTCTGCTACAAGATCTAGTGGCAGGTTCAGATATGGGTGCATCCAGCCATTATCCTAGTGAGGAAATCCCCACATCTGGTAAAGATTACCAGTTGTTCCCAGAAGACAACCCCGAATTATTTGTTATGTCTTCACCTGGTCCTTTACTACCAACAAGGTATAGATCTTTAAGTCATATTATGACAGCTGTCACCTCTATGGGGATATCAACTCCTTCTACAAGGCCGATTATTCTTTCATTGGGGATGTCTCCTAGGACACCCATCACGTCATCCCCTCAGGTCACTTCTGTACCCATCAGGCCCACTGTTTGTGTGGCCGCATCTACACCTGTTGTTACCACTCAGTCCGTAAGGGCCGCGTCGCTTCCCGAAGACGTCTATATAGCATCCATTATGCCAGAGAACATCTCTCTTGAGGAGTATCAATTGTCCCTACAACAATCGAACCCCGAGGTCAGACAATCCTCTCAAGATCCCAACTGCCCATATTTTTCGCATTATGCATAGGATGGTACACCCATTTACATTTTTCCATATCATTATGATGAGTACGGGAATCATTTACGTTTACCCACTCTAGAGGCTCACCTTCATGCTCAAGGTTTTCCGTCTAACCAGGCTGGGCAATCTTATAACCCGCAAGGAAAACCTTTTCAAGGCCAACCTTCGGGCCAGCCTGGCTATCCTTATGACCCGCAAGGACAGACCTTACAAGGCTACCCTTCGGGCCAGCAGGGGTCATTATACAGTCCGCAAGGACAGTATTACAACCCTTCAGGTCAACCTATGTAGCCTCAACCAGGGTACCAACCAGGGTCGGTGTATGGTCCTGGGGGGCAAGTCAAACCTTCCCAACCCATGAAACCTCAGTATCCTCTTGGTATGAATGTTGCACATAAGCTAGGATCATCTTATGGTCCTGTTGCAGGTCAAACCAGTTACCAAGCACAACCTGGTTCCATTCCACCACCAGGCCAACCAGCCCATCCGGCACAACCTGGTGTCCCACATCATCCAGGTCAACTTGCACAACTGGCGCAACCTATTCACCCGGGTCAACCTGTTCAACCAAGGTAGCCAGTTCATCCAGGGCAGCGTGTTCAACCAGGCTAGCCTGCACATCCTGTCAACCCTGCCCAACAACTGATTTTCTCAATGCCGCAACTGAATCAACTGGTGCGCCCTAATTATCAGGCTCAGCAGGGTCCCACCTATCAGTAGCCTGCTCAACCTCAAGGCAGTTACTATTCTCAAGGTCAATCTCGACCGAATTATAACTAGCCCCAAGGTTCTAAATATTATCCTCAACAACCCGGCTACACCTATACTCAGCAGTTGAATCCGCATATTGCTCAAACGGGGCTGACATATAATCAGGATCCATACTCTGGTTATCAAACCTTGTACACTGGTTACCAGCAACCGAATCAGGCTGGTTATACGCCCTATACCCCCTATGGTCAGAATCCTTTGGGAAAAAACTCATGGGGGCAAGGATATGCTCAACCAGCATGGAGTACAGGTACCGGTCCTTATCGAGGGCCTAGCATGATGTTCAATCTGCAATTACCGTTCTTGGCTACCTTGGAATTACCAGACGTTTCTAAATTAACCAATGATCTGATTCTTCACAATCCATATTGGCCTCTGGTTCCTACCAAGGTACCTGGAGACTGCCCTAAGTTTGAGGTTAAAGTTGGAGAGGACCCCCAAGCTCATGTAATGACTTACCATCTGTGGTGTTCGTCCAACTCTTGGGTGGATGATTCAATTTGTCTATGTCTCTTCCAACGCACTCTTACTGGTGCTGTTGCTAAGTTGTATATTGAATTACCCCGTGGAATCTTTCAAGATTTCAATACGTTAGCCATGGATTTTTTGACTCACTTCCAGTTACCAGATCGTTACAAAGGCGGGACGCATCTCCTGACTTCTTTGAAGCAGCATAAAGCCACCCACATATCTGATCACATTTATGAGTGGTGACATCGTCATAGACTGATCAAGTTTGATATACCTAATCAGTCACTAACTCATTGGTTCACCACCTCCTTCGTTAGCAAAATCACCCAAGACATTGCTATGCGGGCATGTGTGACTGAAGAACAAGCCATCGCGCATGCCCAGTATCTTGATATGGTATACTCTCAGTCCAGCACGCTTTATGATACTTTGACTGATGCTCCACGCCCGAGAACCTCTAAAGCTCCACCTACCCCAGTGGTGGATGGTGTTATTGGTTCCGTCTCTCAAAATTCTCGTAAATCTTCAAACAGGAAGTAGAAGTCTAATTCTTCCAATAATTCTGCTCCTGTCGCCCCTCCAAATTCTAGCAAGACTACGGAGGTCAACGTCGTTCAGGCTAATCCCACGAAAAAGGCCTCCAAAGGAAAGAAGAAGGGCAAAGGAAAATCCAAACCCGATGCCCCAAAACCAGAGTCTTTTAAAACTCATACTGATGATGGTTCCCAACGTAAACCGAAGTATCCCTACCTTATTTGTGAAGGAGACCAATATACCAAAGATTGTCCCCGATGATCTGAAATCACTCAACTCCTGAAAGGCTCCAAAGGGACTCCGGCAGTTCTTAAAGAACCGTTCCCGTCTCAACAGACCCAGATGGTTGAGCAGCCTTCACCATCTACACCATTTGGGTCCCAGGTCTTTATGATGAATGGTGCTGCACCTGTCTCAATTGCTACACGTTCGAAGGATTATTCTGGATCGCGTCAGGCAGCTGGAAAGGAAGTTGTGGATGGCCCACCTCCTCCACCTGTCTCCAGTCCTTTGGAAATTGAGAAGCCTAGCACTAAACCTGTTGTTAGGCCACCCTCTAAAGGTGTTCTGCGAAGATCTTCCTACAACCCAAATGCCCATGCCTCTCAGCACTATAGTATTGTTGAGGATTTGGCGCAGGCACCTTCTGCCATGTCTGCATTGGAAGTTCTTCAAAGTTGCCCATCATAATGGAAAGCTCTGTTGTCTGCAATCGGTGGAATTGATCTCACTAATTCTAATCTTCTCACCTTCAACCTAGAAAATTTTACCCCCCGACTTCCACATCAAATTTCTCTTGTTATTCAAGTCGGGATCAATGGTCTTAACATCCATAGGGCTGTTGTGGACGAAGGTGCTTCCACCTGTGTCATGTCATCCACCTAGTGGAAGGCCATTGGCTTTCCGGCTCTTTCATCATCTCCAAATTCCTTAGAAGCATTCGATGGTCAAGAATCAAAACCCCTGGGTGTTCTCGAGAGTTTGACGATCACGTTACAGGGAAAGACAGTCAACGTAGAAGTAGAATTGGTTGACGCCAAGCTTAACTACAATCTTCTTCTCGGCCGCAGTTGGACTCACGCCATGTTATGCGTACCGTCCACCCTCTTCCGGCTTCTCAAGTTCCCTCATGAGGGAAAAATCGTTACTGTGGATCAGTTGTCTTTCTTCACCTCCACCTCTGAGAACAATGTTCCTTACATGGATCAGATCCCCAATCCCCCTAACAGTGTAGGACCCAGTCTCTTCAAGGACCCCGTCCTCATGGGTATTTTTCCCGCGCCACCACTGCACACCGTTCAAGTTAATATGATCTCTAGGTCTAATGATCGATGGATCATCCCTTTGCCTGAACAGGTGACTGATTTTGGAGAATCGATGCCCTTAACTCCAGTAGAGATTAATTACTGTGAAATCGTCGCCGCATCCGATCCTCCACCTCCTCAAAATGCTCCCTTGAGCATGGCTTTAGATATCTATTCTCAATCCCCCTGGCTCAGCAAGGCTGACTCGCCTGATCCTCTTAAAGAGATCTTCCCTTCTAATGAAGCCATTTTTGAAACAATGTCTCTTGAGGAGCTGCCTTGGAGCGATGGACATCATTGTTCCTCCTTCATGCTCAGCCTGGGGGCAATGTCCGATTGTCTAGAGTGTTTTGCATCTCAGGTTCCTACTCCACCTCTTCAGATGCCCATATTAACACATGAGGTCCTTTCGGAGGGAAACCTGAGCAACATTACCCAAACCACTCCAATCGACATCTCCATCAAACCGGGGATAGTTGAGAACATACGTGTGGGAGTGACTTGTTCTCCTGATGAGATACAAGTTTATACCGATCTTTTCCTTGAATTCAGAGATGTGTTCTCTTGGTCCTATGAGGAAATGCCTGGGATTGATCCCAGCATAGTACTGCATGAGATTCCTACCTATCCCTATGCGAAACCCGTGCGCCAGCACCTACACCGAGTGCATCCTCACAAAGCCGCTGCCATTAAAGCAGAAGCTGAAAAACTTCTGAACGCGAGCTTCATTTACCCGATTCCCCTCACAGAATGGGTCTCAAACATTTTCCCTGTAGATAAGAAGCAGGGTAATATAAGAGTCTACACTGATTACTGCGATATTAATCAGGCCTATCCTAAGGAAAATTACCCCACTCCCTTCATAGATCAAATCATTGACGAATGTGCTGGAAGTGAGATTTATTCCCTGATGGATGGCTTTTCCGGGTACAATCAGATAAATATTTTACCTGCCGATCAACACAAGACTGCATTCATCTATCCATGGGGTACCTTTGCTTATAAAAAGCTCTCGTTCGGCTTAAATAATGCTGGAGCCACTTTCCAGCGTGTTATGTCTTACGCATTCCATGACATACACCATATCGTTCAGCCTTATCTAGACGATCTTCCAGCTCATTCATCTCGACGAAAGGACCATCCCGAACACCTCTGCCAGATTTTCCTTCGCTGTAGACGTTATAATATCCGGCTTAACCCTCATAAATATGTCTTTTGCGTGGATTTTGGCTGTCTTTTGGGGTTCATTGTCTCCGAGGACGGAATTCGCCTTGACCCCTTGAAGGTCGAGGCCATTGTCAATCTCCCATCACCCTCCTCATTACACCAATTGCAGAGTCTGCAAGGAAAAGCTAATTTCCTACGATGCTTCATCCCAAAATACATGGAAGTGGCCAAAGGATTCATGCGTCTTTTGAAGCAAAACGTTTCCTTTCATTGGGACAAGATTTCTCAGCAATCCTTCGAGAAGCTCAAGACGTTACTCGTTAATTCTCCATTGCTTCGTCCTCCAAACTATCACCGTGACTTCACTCTATACTTGGCCACTGCATTTAGCACCATAGCTATGGTTCTGGTGTAGGATGGCGATGATGGAAATGAACACGTTGTTTATTATCTATCACAGAATCTTCTCGACACAGAAACGCATTACACTCACGTCGAGAAACTGGCATTAGCCGCAATGTAAGTTGTGCAGTGGTTCTGCCACTACATCATGTTGCGTATAGTAACCATGGTTTCAGATTGCAACCCCATGACGTACATTCTATCTCGACAATTACTGGGGGGAAAATACTCCAAATGGATCGTTATCCTTCAGGAGTTCGACTTAGAGTTTACCACTGCTAAGTCAACCAAATCACTGGTTTTTGCGGATCTCATTTGCTCCCTCCCAATAGACTGCACTCCATCTCATTCCGAGGATCATATCCCAGACCAAACCCTCTTCCTTATCAGTACTCGCGATCCATGGTACGGTGACATTATTTTGTATCTTCAAACATCAATGTTTTGGTCGGAGTTGACCAAATATGCCTGACGTCAGATTTGGCATCAGTCTCAACCCTACCGCATTGTAGGAGATACCTTATACTAGGTTGGAGTAGATTCGGTGCTCCGCCAGTGCTTGACCATGGAAGAGGCTGAAAGAGTCTTGAATGACTGTCACAGTGGCGCCTGTGGCGGTCACATGTCAAGATATGCTGTTTCCCAGAAGATTCTGCGTGCAGGTTACTTCTGGCTATCGATATTCAAAGACTGTATTGTTTCAGTCCGAAAATGTCATGCGTGCCAGGTTTTTCAGCGCAAGATGCGTGCGCCACCTCTCCCTCTGCACCCTTTCATTACCGTCGGCCCTTTTGCAAAATGGGGCATATATTTCATGACGTGTAACCCTCATTCATCCGGGGGGCATGCATATATAATCTTCACTGTAGACTACTTTACTAAGTGGGCCGAAGCGATGCCTACACTAGCCACCGACGGTAAGACAGTTGCCCAGTTTATTTTCAACCACATTATTGCACGTTTCGGGGTCCCTCAGGCCATTGTTACCGATCATGGCACTCATTTTCGAGATTACATGATGGCCGAGCTGACATTAAGATTGGGCTTACGACATGATAGCTCAATGCCATATTACCCCCAGGAAAATGGCCAAGTTAAGGTTGTGAACAAAGTTTTGGTCACACTGCTTCAACGGAAAATTGGTATTCATAAGTCCAATTGGCATCTCCAATTGTTCTCAGCTTTATGGGCCTACCAGACATTAGTAGAGAGTGTGACCAGATTCACACCATTCCAAATGGTGTATGGTCTGGAAGCAACTCTTCCAGTTGAGTGCGAAATTCCTTCCTTAAAGTTGGTTATGGAACTTTTTCCCGACACTTCTCCTGAAGAAGAGCGTCTCTTGTATTTGGAATAGCTATATGAAACCTGCTGCTTGGCTGCCTTAGTCATTGAAGCACAAAAGAAGCGGGTCAAAGCTCACTTTGATTAATTAGTTTCACCATGTTCCTTTGTCGAAGGGGACCTCGTCCTCCTATACGACCAAGCGCACGACAAACTTGGAGCAGGAAAGTTCCAACCCATGTGGCATGGGCCCTATATAGTAAAACGAGTATTGAAAAATGGGGCTTATGAGCTTATTGATTACGAAGGAGTTCCATTGACACAGCCTAGGAACGGGCTGTACCTTAAAAAATACTACGCTTGAGTTATTTTTGGTGTGGTGTGTGTACATAAGTGTGTATATTCATTTGTGTGCATGTGTGGTGTGATGTGAATTGTAAGTGTCTTTCTGTTGATTAGGTCTTCCTGATTGTGCAGATGTCTATTACTCCTTTTGTCAGTTTCGCGGATGGTGCCTCCCACAGTACCAGGAATCTGTCCTCGGCAGCCTGGGTAATCTATGATCCTGCTGGTGAGTTGGTTGATTTGCAGGGTGTGTGTCTAGGACCTACCACAAATAATGTTGTGGAGTATAGTGTTGTTTTAGAATTATTAACCGAGGCTATTAACCTCAGTATTCATGCATTACTTGTTTATCTGGACTCACAGCTTGTAGTGTTACAACTTAACGGTCATTATTCAGTAAGAAACCCATCCATTTTACGTCTGTATCTACGTATTCGTTTACTGGAAAGAAATTTTGATTACATTACATATCAACACATACCCAGACATATGAATACATTAACATATGCAGTAGCTAATTTGGTTTTATATCGACATTTGTGCAACTTATAAAAACATCATCACATGTAAAAAGATGAATCCAGAAATAGATATATAGATATATATGTCGAATAGTTTGTAGTTTGTGTACATCACATAAAATCAAAAAATATACATGTTCGTCCTAATACAACTAGAGACAACATGTCTCTCAAAAATATCTGCATGAAAAAGCCCTAGATGTCTAATCAGCATGGTGCTCGTGGTAACATCTCACCGCGCGCACTAAGCGTCTCAGGAGTCGGTGGAGGCGACTAGGCACCCCCACCATGTGTCTTTGATATGCCATCGGGACATCTGCTAGCTGGGCATAGTCTGGAATCCCCCCGGAAATGCCCTCAAGGTTTTGGATCAGCTCTCCTCCTTCAGCACCCTCTACCTGAGGGTCATATGCGAGGGGAGTTCTCCGTGCAATATGCGACATGCCGGCAGGTCTCTCTGGGCCAACATCTACATACACATAAAACTATTGTTAGAATGGGCATGTGTCAAAAAAAATCATAAATACATAAAAATCAAAAAGAGAGTCATACCCAGCTCCTCGTCCTAGTCGTCCCCCTCCAGAAGTGGAAGATTGGGTCTTCAGTGAAATCGGTCCCAGCATAGGGCCAATCCTCAACCATGATCATTTGACGCTGTAACCACACAAAGAACGCGGGCCTCTAGGACATCTGCTGGCCCCCTCTTGACATGGGCATAAGTGCTGCCCAGCGAGCCATCCTCAGCTTTCTTGGTACCGGCTCGAAAACTATTGCCCCTTGGCCCTGGAAAATTGGTAATCGTTCCAGAATGAATGACACCAGAATGGAACCATACCCAAACTGTTTTAGTTTGGCTTTCTTTCACTTTGTTAGCTGCCTTTTGATGTTGGTTGTCACTGCGGTGGCCCAATCGAACAGTGTAGGATTCATGCACTCGGAGGCTAGCAGGAGTTGTGCCTTGGTTGCCTCATGCGGGGCCTGTGATCCTACAGCCCGCATAATGGTATGAAGCACTACTCGAAGTTCTAGATCGTGGATGGTGTGGATGTCCACTTTCCCACTTCCCAATCCTATTCGTGCCCCTGGGCACACTCTTGCCATTACCATGTCGATTTTCTCTCCAGAAGATCTGCTGCCCGTTATGATTGGCACTGGGCCTCTGCGCAACAATCCAGTTATAAAATAAACATCAGAGACCTCAAGAGCTAATACTTGGTCTCGAAGTTTAAACACTTCCTAGTTTTCATCACATATGCTGACCAAGTACTGTAATAGCTCAGGTTGAGCTCGTAAACATGGTGTAAGGAAAAAAAATTTGAGACCATAGTCTCGAAGGGAGTTCATACAAGCTTCATTTTCCATAGCCATTTTTTCCTCTTCTCCATGTTCCCTCTCCTTCCATTCAATCACCATTGTGCCTGGATACCTGCACCAACATGGTCAAAAATACCTTGTTAGATCTCTATTGCATTCAAAAATCAATATGGATGCCTCACAATTTGAAAATCTAAAGCGGAAAATCGTGTTACACCATTGGCGTGACTATTTCCCTAACAGTCGCGCCAGTTGGCACGACCCCTTTGTGAGCAAAAGTACATTGGCATGGGTCCATGCCCGATACTCGTGCCAATGGGCCAAGCCCTAAAATTTCAAAGGGTTCCCCCAAAGATTGAATGCACAATGGAAATTCATAAAAAATGGATCAAAACAGAGCTTAAGAGAGCACCTCTTACTTGGCACTGACAGGAATCTGAATGGTGTCCTAGATTAGTTGCAATCACCGTCGCAAGTTCGTACACAAAAAGACCACTGTTGCTCTCCAAATGAGGTAAAAAGTAAAAGTAAATGTGTTTTTACTATTTGTGGCATATTTATAACTTTTGAAGTCAAAATTAGGTTTTAAAAGTCATTTTTCTCAATATTTTAATATATTTTGTTGAAAAATGGATTTTACACTCACTTTTATGTGCAGCGACAGGTTTTTACGTGACTTGAATGGTGATACGAGTTGTATTTTATACTTTTTCGGACTATGTAAAAACACGAAAAATTCATTTTGGAGTCATCTTTCAGCTCTTTTCTGACTCTCTAAACATGAAAAGATTGTCGAGCCCCTTGTCTTTTCGATCTTGTTAAAGTGGCCGTGAAACGACATATACTCAGTATATGTTTACCCCTTTTTCGGGCTAGGATAGATTATTTACGAAAAAGGAATACCCTAGCCTATCGCGACTAGGAGGTTTTCTCAGACATATTTTTCTACCTTTTCGAATCTAAAGAACTATTTATGAAAAGGGACTGTTGGAGTTTAATTTTCAGCTATCTTTTCAAACTCTCTAAACATGAAAAGACACTGAGTTCTTCCTTTGTCAGACTCATTAAAACCTGATGACATCGGATTCAGTCGTAATGACGATATTCGAGTTTCTCCTTCCTAGGGCTCGTTAAATTTACTAGGATGGATTCGTCCAAAGGACATGCTTATATTACAAGCATATGTTATCCCCTTCGACGGTATGTCGCTCTTGAACATGGCACTTGTATGTATTCGTGTTGGGTTGGGGACATCTCATCTCGTTTCCACTTGCCTCCGTGGGTTTGGGTAATCCCTTTTAACCTCTCATCTGCTCTTTGCCTCGTCATCATGACCTCTGATATTTTGATGTCAAATGCTGCCAAATCCACTGTTGTGTCGCCGATATGTTCAAGAGAAGTTGACCTCTTCAAGTTTCAACCTTCCTCTAATTCTCATCTGATCCTGATTCACGAAGACATTATGTTCCTCTATCTCGCATCGATGATGTGGGAAACACTATGGCCCACCTTCGATCAAGGTCACTTCCTGTCAACTTCAGCTCATTATCCAGGAAAGCTGATCTAGAGACTCCCTTCTGGTACCTTGGAGCCTGCATGCCTCAATAGCATGTTCTTCGCGTTCGACGTGAGGTTTTCATCATTGGCCTCCGATCGAGTGATTCTATGGGTGTCCGATGCTAGCTCACTGATTCACATGCTGTAGATTGTACCTATAGTACCTTGAGGACCATTGGCACTATTGGTGGTACCTCTCGCGTCTGTTAACAGCTTTCATCATTGGCTGGTAATCAGACGATGTTATTGCATGTTCGACTTCAGCTCACCTATTCACATGCTTGAACTTGTACTCAGTTTGGGTTGAGATGGAGCACAAGACCCTGGATTTTGTCTGTTAGAATCCAGGCTGTGATTTTGTGGATTATTATGATTGGTTACATGACTCATTGATTGGATGGCTACGACCATACCTGAGTCTCTTTATTGATCCTTACTGGATGGCTGCGTCCATGCCTTGGATCTGGATTATCGTATACTCTGTTATGGATGGCTGCGCCCATACCACATATATATCATGTATTTGAGATATCCGTTGTATTTGTCTACACAGGTTTTTCGCTGGCAGTGTTTTCAGTTGGACACGTTATCGTAAAGAATTTCACCCCTCTCCCTCTTTCGTGCCTCATGCTTTAGGGGACATCTGTTACACAACAATTTTTCACCGTCCCTACAATCCCCCGTCCCGCACATTGGATGGCTTATTCCATGACCTGTGAGCAGTGACATGACCTGAAACCACTTTCATGGCATTCCCCTAGACAAGGACATTCATTCCCCTGAAGACAATTCCTTGTGAAAAACCCTAAAAATAGCCTTTTTTCCTTGGTGCGACTAGCTAGTTCAGCCCTCGCGCCAATGGGGGAAATCCTCCAAAGAGGGCACGCCAACTGGTGCTCTGCCCCAGTGTTGCACTCGTGCCAAGCTTAATAAGGAGTGTCTTTTTAAAATAAATGGTGGAATATTGACGCCAACCAATTCCTGAACTGGTCTCTAAATTGAGTTGGGAGGTTTGGCTCTAGATCTCCATGTAGAGGAAGTGGTTTTCCACCTCTCATGGAAGCTTCCTTGAGGATAGGGCCAATCCCATGATTGTAGGGATCCCAACTCCCCTTCCACCATCTATATAAGCTTGCCATTTTCCTTTGCAAGCTAGTCTCCAAGAGCCTTCATAGCCTAAAGAATGCTGCAAGAGCCTTGATAGTCCTCATAGAGCCAAATCAGTAGCAAGGAGATTGACAACCAAAGAGAGAGGCTTGTCCCATTTCCGACGAGCTTTACTGAGACGTATTTTGTTGTCGACCCGTCGAAGGAAGATTCAACGTCAGAGCCAGGTTGTATTTTCCTTTGTATTAATTAATGATAAGCGACTTTGGTTATGGTTCCACTCATATTGTTCATTATGATCATGAGTTGTGTCTTCTCTGATTGATACATAATTGTATATATTGGGTTTTATGCTTGTATGTTCGTCATGTTTCTTGTATGTGCAGGTGTTTGATCGTGAAAAGCGAGAGAATTGTGATCTGCCGGAGCAAGGAAATGGGAGCGCTATCTTCTCTAAGAACTACAGCGTTGGACTTAAGGTAGGCCTTCTTCGCAATTTGGTCTATTGCAATTAGGAACTTGCACCTTAGCGTGATGCGATTATTGCTAGACTCGATCTGGGCTAGTCAGGATCGCCTCTATTCGCAGAGGGGATTTACCTCTACAACAATCATTGATTTCCTCTACAGGCAGATGAAGTAAATGGAAAACAGTGATTCCTAGTTTAAACACCTTGGGCTTCTTCTTAGGGTTTCCTTATCATTAACTAAGAATCATCAAAAGCTTGAAAATGTGGTTAGGTTATCCACTTATCATTCATCAGTGTCTTGGAGGACCTTGGAGGAAGCTTGAAGAAGTTTTGAGGTGACTTGAGTGGTTGTTTTACTTGGAAATCCCTCCTAGCCAAGAGTGCAACGCCAAAACCAAGGGTGCAGTGCTGAGGCTAAACACGCAGCACCGGTGCTAAGGGTGCAATGCCTTGCAAATGATCAGAAGATGAGTTATGGGCAAGGGTGCAGTGTTCTTCGAGGCGAGCAACACTTAATTCCAGGCGCGCAACGCTCACTTCCACGTGTGTAGCGCCTGTGTAAAATATATGGCGGATTTTTGCCAAAGGTGCAGCGCCCGATCCCAGGAGCGTAGCACCACAAAAATTTGTCCAAATTTGTCTTGAAAAATCCTGAAATTTCTTCTCCTGAGCGTTCTTTATCACTTGAAATGCTAGAATGAGTCCTTTGATATACAAAATGAGCTTATATAGACTTGGGAACTTTAATTAAACCTTTAAAACCCACTTCTTAATGTTTAAGTCTTATTCACCTTTTTGGGTCACTTTCCCAAAACCCTAAGTATCTGGAGTGCTTTAAGACAATCATCAGTGTTTTCTTCTAAGTTCTCGATATCCCTTTCAAGTTCATTCATTTTTTCTAGTTCAGCTCACCTTTTTCCCTATCTCATCAATAGTATTTGATAGAATTTCTTCATGCTTGGTTTTATATGCCTCCTCCAGGTCATTTTTGCAATTGATCACTGTTTTGGCATTCTGCTGGACCATTATGTACAAAACTCTAGGTATCCTTAAGACTAAAATGTTTCCTTTCTCCATTGCTACAATTTGTCTTCATTTAAGAGTAAACAATCTACCTCACCAACATCTTCTGCTGACAAATCCTTCAACACTCCTGCAGAAGTGCTAAACTCTTTGCATTTACCTCTTGCAGCCTTTGAACTTGATAGGGTAGTCTTCTTTGGAAACTTTCAGATCTTTCTTGAATAACCATGTCTCGAAATTTTATTACATCTGAGCCAGTTTCTAGCAAAGGAAAAGTAGTGCCGGAAACACCAATGATGACCTTAAAACATGTAAAACCCTAATTGACCTAGTGGGAGGGTTGTTTGACCTAATCTTGACTAAAAATTGACTAGGAGGCTTCAAGTGAAAAACATAGTATTTTTCAAAGTGTTGTATTGAAGATCCAAAATCCATTGTACTTGATTTATCTAAAGAGCCTACAAAGATAGATTTGAGACCATCAATGCTTGATGAACCTGGGGAACATGGAATGAGTTGGATATAGGAAACCCCAAAGGGAAAGTGGAGTTCATTTGACAGGGAAAAATGAGGCAGTGAGGTCATAGGTAGGGAAATAGGCTAAAAACGATAGGTAAAATCCCATAAGGAGTTTGTAGGAGTGACAGGGTGACCATGAAATGGGAAGTTGATGGAAAAGTGAAAAAATTTCTATAAGGATAATGAAGGCAATGAGATTTCTGAAACTCAAAATATTTCAAGGAATGTTGTTTTAAAAAATCAAAAACCAATCTATAGTCATTTACAAATAGTGAAAAATACTGATGACTAACAAAGGCATCGGTGCAAACCAAAAATTCTTGTTCCATATTTGGCACTTTGAAAATTGGTGTCGTCGTTAATAATACCTTTAACCTTTGGAATGCCTCTTCACATTTTTTAGTCCAAATGAATTTCTTTTAATTTATTTGGAGCTCAGTAATGGGGCTTGCTACCCTTGAAAACCCTTCGAAAAATCTACGATAATACCCTGCCATGCCCATGAAACTTCATATTTCATGAACATTAGTTGGTGCTGTCCATTCCATGATGGCCTCGATATTTGTCGAGTCTACCACGATACCATCCCTAGAGATAATGTGCCCAAGATAATGAATCTTTGATTGGTAAGAGGAATAGTTTGACAGCTTTCCATACAATTGGTTTTTTCTAAGACATTGAAGAACTATCCTCAAGTGTTCGTCATGCTCTTCCGGGGTCTTTGATTAAATCAAAATGTCATTGATAAATACTTGTACAAACTTTTGTAAGTAATCTTGAAATATTCCATTCATCAAACTCATGAAAACACATTGGGCATTTGTCAGTCTGAAGGGTAAAACTACAAATTCATAATGCCCAAATCTTGTCTGAAAGGTTGTCTTCAGGATATATTCTTCCTTGATTCTTAATTGATGATATCCTGACCTCAAATATATCTTTGAAAACACAGTTTCCCCCTTAATTTGATCAAACACATCATATATCCTAAGTATAGGATATTGATTCTTTATCGCCACTTTTTTCAACTGGCGGTAGTCAATGCACAGTTGCCAAGACCCATCCTTCTTCTTGACGAAAATCACTGTAGCTCCCCACGGAGTTATGTTGGGTCGTATGAACCCCAAGTCCAACAATTCCTTTAATTGTATTTTCAATTCCTTTAGTTCTAGAGCTGAAATACGATAGGGTGCCTTTGCAATAGGCTCATTGCCTCGTTTAAGGTCAATGGTAAAATAAATTTCCCTTTTTGGGGGTAACCCAAGTAGTTATTTAGGAAATACATCCCTAAATTCAACAATAATTGGATGTTCATAAAGGTTTTTAGAATCACTCTTATCATTTAGAGCTACCACTGTGAACATTTGACATCCCTTTCATCTACATTTCATTAAGTGCATGGGGGAGATGAACCTTAGGGACACCCCTCAGTTCTTTCCCCTCAATGATTTTCTTTGTCCATCATCATATGTGAAATATAGTACCTTGTCTTTGCAGTCTAGGAGTGCCTCATGTCTTTCCAACCAATCCATTCCTATAAATACGTCATAGACTCCTAATATCGTAGAGTAGAAGAATACCTTGGTTTTACATACACCCAGGTCCACCTCACAATCCTTTCCCATCTTTCCTACATTTATTTTCATACCACATGCCATTTCTACATGTCTAAAGTCATGTTGAGCAATTAGTTTATGTTTAATCCTTGATAATTCATTTAAATAAATAAAAGAATCAATAGCTCCTGGATCTATTAAAATGACAAAACTCATACCATCAATATTACCTGAGGTTTCCAACACAGTGAACTGGTGTTCGACCTGACGATTGTACACCGCTGCATGGATCGATGAGCCTTCCCTGGGTCCCCCATGTAGCTGCTTTCTAAGGTGAGTTGGTATTACCTGTATTTTGAGGGAAATTCCTCTTGTAGTGAGGACCTCCGCAAATCCAACACCTCCTCTTAGGAGCTTCGCTCCTACTATTGACTGAACTATGAGTTGGCTTGGAACTCTGTTGGAAAGAGCCAGACTGTTGGGATCGATTCTGAGGTGGTGTGACTTGGTGTTGTCACATAAGACAATGATTTTGTTTTTGACGTGCTTGCTGAAGTACCCTATGCAGCTGCTAAGATGGATTCTTATATGCTGTTCTTTGATTTCCTGTAGACCAATTTTGATGATTGAGCATAGGACCCCTTTGAAAATTTCTACGTTCCATACTATTTCCTTTGGTTACTCATGATCCTGCGGGCCTGTTTGTCTTACTAGGTCCAATATTCATGATCTCCTCCTCTGTAATAATTTCCCACTAAACTGCCTCGTGCAAGGTGCAAGGCGTTAATATACTAACCTTAGCCTGAATGTTACCATTTAATCCATACACAAATTTGTTTACCTTGAGTATTTTTTTGTTTAAGTGAGGGGCATAAGAGAGTAATTCCATGAAACGAGCCTCATACTCTGGTATTGAGTGACTCCCCTACTTTAATGCATTGAATTCATTTAATTTCCTCTCACGAAATTCCTCTTACAGGTAGCGTTCTCTAAAATTTTCTTCAAACAATTCCCAAGTTACTTTTGAGATATCCATCCCCAATTGGGGTAATAATGTCTTCCACCAAAGTAGTTTGTTTCCCTTTAGCTAGAATATACCCATCTTGGCCTTCATGTTTGAGGTGTACTCAGAAAATAGCCATGTTTTCTAGCCATTCCTCTGCAGATTGACCATCGGTGGACCCCCAAAACTCTGGAAATTTTACCTTTTTCAAATCTTGACGTACATCATTTCTTGAAGTGTTTCGGGGTGCTTCATTTTGTATGACTGGTCCTCCATGCTCTCATTCCAGATAGTTTATTAATGCCTCATACATGTGCTGGAATGATTTCATTAAGTTTAACACTTCTCCGGCTGGTATTTTTCCTTTTGTTGTGATGTTTTCCTCATCATTGGGTGGGTTGGCAGGAGTTGGTTGTTGTGGTGGCGCCACGTTGTGCCCTCCAGTTGCTTTGCTCCTTCTTGTACTTCTTATAATCATGGTTCACCAATGAATCCTGCTACAATTTAACACGATTTTCCTTATAAGATAAAACCTAATCAATGAAAATTATAACCAACCTTATTTGTTCTATTTTTATTATTAAATACTTCCAAAAGAACAATTTATGCATTTATAAGTTCCTTTTATTTTTTATTTTTTTTTAATTTCATATATAAATTTTAAAATAATCTTCTCTACTTAAAACCATTTATTTATTATTATATGATATATAATGTTTATAAAGGTGTTTTATTCATTTTATAAAAATAATTATGTGCCTTGTATGTTACATTAAGCATAACTTTAATTAGTGGGAGATAACATATCATCTTCACATTGAAACATAAAATTGTAAACTAAATATCCTTTAAAAATAAGTGGCAAGGATATAGATGATCTATCATTAAAACATTTATTTAGCATATCACTTCATCTCTCACACTCCTTTATATAGGGTTGATTACAAATCTTTTGAATTTTACAAGCATGGCTATTAACATTTTAGAAATATATACACACTTATATAAACATTTATTTATTTATTTATGTAACCAAAAGGATAGTTGATAAACCTTGCATGCAACTTCATAATTGTTAAGAGCATATGAAATCTCTCATTCTAAATATTTTTAAATATAATTTAATATTCACTATTGTAATACCCTAAGACAAGAATCATGTTTATTAACTACATACTGATGAATTTACTTTTATGATAAAATTCAATATTAAAAAGAGAAATTTTATTAGATGAATGTAAAATTTTACCACCCAATCTTACACATTCAAGTTGATTATCGAGACCAAGTAGGTTACTAATGCCCTAATTGTGTTCAACTCCTTGTATAAATCAACATTATTTACCCTTTTACTTGTACCAACCTTTATGCATTTTCATATTACCTTTCATGCCAAGAATTGCATAAATTATGGTGGTTACTATCTCTTAGTAACTATGTTTATTTAACTTAATAAAATAATGTTCAATATACTCCAATTAACTTTGGATTTTTATTAATGCTCATTAAAATTTATAAACCATTTTTTTTTTTACCTCTTGTTTTAATTATGTTAAAATGTAATATAAAATTTACATAAACTTATTTACTTACATAATCGATCTCATTAAATTAAAATTTAAAATCCATTTTTTCTTACTAATATTAATTTTAATTATATTAAAATGTAATATAAAATTTACATAAACTTATTTACTTACATATTCAGTGTCATTGATTTAAATTGAAATACCCCCTTAACCTACCACTAATATATAAAACAAGAATCATATATATAATTTAATGTTATTTTTACTCATTTTACTCAACCTAATATATAAAACAAAAATTATATATATAATTTAATGCTGAATTTACTCAACCTAATATATAAAATAGGAATTAAATATATAATTTAATGCTAATTTTTTTTTTCCACAGAATGCTTGATAGTTTCTTGAATTTGGTTTTAATAGGCACCACGTTCTTAAATGTTAAAGAAAATCCCACGTAAGAAAAATATTAAGAGTAAAAAAAAATACTAAGAGTCAAAATAGCTCACATACATAGATTTATTTAGAGGAATATCAATCTCATGAGAACTTTGAGGACGATCTCTAGAGAAATGGTACATGTAGTTAATGCACCAGAGGCTATTGTTATGCCTTTCTGGCCAAATTTATGTTGGAAATACTGAGAAGGGGGAGGGGGTGAATCAGTATTCCTTTAAATTAGAGCATTAGTTAATCTTCAATTATTATCAGTATTTGTACAATGATAGCAGCAAACAAGAGGAACACAAATGCACACAGCTTTTAAGGTGGAAACCCACTTCGGGACAAAAACCACCTAATGTTTTTCTAATAATTCTTTAATATTCAACTCCAATCGAATATGAAGCTCCAACTTCCTAGAATCTAGAAAAGCATTCTTCTCCAGCTGCCACTGGATGGACGCTCCAACGCCTGAGATTATTTAGTAGTAAACTAAACATATGCCCCAACACCCAATGAGCTACAACTCACCCTAGAACCACCCTACCACCCTATAGAAGAATAAAATAATAATGGACTCACGTACCAGGGAAAATGGTCCACTTTACAATGATATAGAATGATGCAGAAGAAGAAGATATACTAGACCATAACCCCAACTTTGACACAACCACCTAATGATGATCCTAGACCTCCCAACACTGCCTCTTCAACCTTTGGTAGATACTAGTACAATTTGTCCAATAATGTATTTACAATGACTAAGTACAATGATACCTTTACAATGATTGTATGTAGTGTTGCCCACTTGAAGACTTCATATGATGAACTTCTTACTGTTGTTATACACCTTGGTTTTTTCTCTTGTCATGCTACCCTCTGTTGCACCTTGCTTTGCTTTGTTGCCATAGAAATTCTAGTCCTTTGCAACCCTTGACAACACATGATCTAGCTTTTTCTTGCCTTCTAGGAGCTCGATATTGAATCTAGTGTATCTCTGTTCTTTCAAATCCTCAATAGCTGATTTTATGTCTTGTAGCATTCCTCTGAGTCATCTTTCCAATGCCACAGGTCTGACCCAATTTGGATTCTTCAAGAGAGAGTTATACCCAATCTCTCACAATGCCCTAATTATGGACTGTTTTAGCAGAGCGCACTTGTACGACATGCCACGTGTCATTGTTCCTTCATTTGGCTCTAAAATTAATAGATCAAAAACTATAGACTGTGCAATATCTACCACTTTTTACGAAATTCCAATCCGATACTCAGAGAGAGAGTTATGATGAATTTACCAAGGTCACTTCTTTGAGATGAATTTCAGGAGCCTGCAAACACCCTGACTTCCACAGATCATATCTCCAAAAATATTGCGCACCTTGATCTGAAATTTTTATAGTAGCTTCCTCAAAATTTTGGCTTCACCTCATAAACATTGCAACTTCTAAACCTTCGTAGAAAAAAATTTATAGCACAAATTCCACGATGACCTGTTTCAGATGGTGAAATCCTTTTTCCTAAGGAGGAAATGAAGATCACAATTTACATAAATGCTTAAGTTGAAAGGGGCTTCAACAAGTGAACGTGGGAGGGATTTTAGGAGCTTAAAAATATTAATTATGACTTTTCAATTACCCATGCCCCAACCCCATGGGGTTTTAGCCCACTAACTGGGGGTACAAACTTCAAACATGAATATCTCTCAAACCGTGAAGAATTACATGGCATGCCATATATCAATGGAAACATCTCGACAAGTAGAAACCATCAAAAGCATTATTGACCCAGAATATATTAATTTGGTAGGTAAAAATTCCCATGCAATATTGGGTTAGCCCCTGGTGCTGCTTGGGTTAACATCAATGATAACCGCTGATCAATAATTTATTACACAAGTTTTGCTAATTTAACCATAAATTTTAAACCCAATTCAAATAATGTTGTGAAGAATTTATAATAATTTATTCCTAGCTGCTGTAAATTATTAAGTGGCTGAATAAACTCTTTCCAAGAGATTCCGCTCCTATTAATCTTGTTAAATATACTATTAACACTATATCATAATGATTGTGATTCCATTTCTACCAAAAATCCATATGTTCTAGCGGGGTTCTTGGCTGCACAAAAAGAATTGGGATCATAATTTTAATTTTCAAAATATTCAGCGTTCCTCGGTGTACAGAAAGATTTGGAACCATAACTCTATCTTTCATAACATTCACACAAGATCTTCAACTTACCTTGATTATTTCTTATGGAT
The DNA here is from genome assembly GCA_034641835.2 of Pinus albicaulis. Lineage (NCBI taxonomy): Eukaryota > Viridiplantae > Streptophyta > Pinopsida > Pinales > Pinaceae > Pinus > Pinus albicaulis. The sequence continues at coordinate 843,272,696 of CM076579.1, forward strand.
CTAGTTGACTTTAGATGAATTTGTTTCTCCTTTGCAATGATTTGTTTTTGTTTATGTATTTTTTTCATAACAAATGGACACACGTGGAGAAGATTGTTATCTTATGACTTGCATTTGTTGGAAGTAATGGAGAAACCTAAACTTATTTTATTGTTATGATGAGGATAGGTTTGAGAATCTAATCTTTGACCTCATTTCCTAATATCTAGGGGGTGGTTGAAACCATCCTGTTAGTGTGAAAGTTTATATAATTAAGGCTCATCTGACTCAATAGCAAGTGCTTGTATGAGTGTGTGTACACTCTCTAAGTTCTCACCTGGAGAGCCATTTCATTTAGTTAATAGATTAAGTTTTAAACATGGTATCAGAGCTTTAGGTAGAAGCTAGAGGATTGCATGAGTTTGTCTTTCCATAGAGTTTCCATAGAGAGAAAGTGGTGAAAATTTGTTGTTGTAATGTGTGCTAGATGATCGATGCGTGAGAACATGGGGATCGCTGCGTGAGGACGTCAGGATTTGCATGAGGGAAAGTCACACAGTGCATGATCTCCAGATAGGACGGATCTCTCTAGATACACAGACTAGATCTCCTCTTGTATTCTCGATGTAGTTAATCTGTATGCGGAGAAATTTCTCAGAAAGGTCATTTTTTTCAGTAACTATTGGTGCAAATGATTTTTTAAACAATTCCCTGGAGCCTATAGTTTCCATTCTAGAGAGAGTAAGAATTTCTCCTTAAAAATTCGAAAGAATTATGATTTTTCAATTCCGTCGAAAATTGCAGAAACTATACAGTCTAGGTGCTAGAAAATTCATAATTTTTGTAGTAGGATCAATTGGTTTCATTCCATATGATCGTGTCTGAGGCCCCCATTTTGGCGATGCCCAAGACTTAGCATGGATCTGCTGCGTAAGAGAGAACGGTGTTGATGTTTGCGTTCTGAGCCAGCGTGAAGGCCGAGCCTAGAGACAATCAATCTGTGAGGATCGGATCAGATCTCGGGTTTTGTGGGGTGGTTGTCAAGGTATAGTAGAAAATCTGGTCTGCTGGAGATCAAGGATTGGAGCTGCCTATGAGGAAGGAACGCTCTGAAATGTGAAAAGGATAACTCCAATCAGTCAACTACTATTGGACTGCGAGGATCGAGTTGTGAGATGATTTCTTCGCATGAGAAAAGCCTGTCACACAACTATGTAGCTGCAACACATTCTTACGGAGCCTCGTTGACTTGAATTAACTACTTGGGCGAGTATAAAAATGCAATTGACAGGCTTTGGAGTTCGAACTAGTGGGTTGCTCGATGATTATTAATTTTTTTTTCCTTTTCTTCTCGTTCGGCATGAATAAATTTTTGCTCTTGTGTCAGTTTTTTATTTTGGAAATGAATCTATCTCTGTGATTACAATTTCAAGGAATTATTTTTTGAAGAGGACAAGATTGTTACGATGCCCTTTGTTGGTCTGATGAAGGAATACTGTGGAGTTCTCTCTTGAGGATGACATAGGAGATGGGAAAATAATTGACTGGGAAACCACACTATTATGAGTAGATCGAAGTGCAAGAGAGTAGCCTGTGTGTACGCAAGGACAAAAACAGTTAAAGCTACAGATTGAATTTTTTATGCAACCAAGGTGGATTGTTTGTTGAAAGTGCTGAGGTAGTGCCAGATCGTACAGTGAGGTGTAGTTTGGCCAGTGCATCAGTGATTTGCTTCAGATTTTGTTGCGTGGAATAGAAGCTGTTATCACTCTAGTAATTCTAAAGTTGTGAAATTTTGGTTTTTAGTCAAAGAACACTAGAGGTAACCACAAACCAACTTCAAACTCTAAGATCTAGCTTTCCTATGGTTCAAAGAGGGCTCTCTCTTCAAAATTTAACTTTGTTTCAATTTGTAAATATTAGGCTAATTATGAATGTGCAGCTTTGGTTTGGTTTTGGTAGATTTGGTGGGAAAAATCACTTGAAAGGAAGGATAGTGGGAAATCTATTTTTCCATTGGACTAAGGAGTGAAAATCAAGTAAACAGAACTGGGATCAAGGCTAAAAGGTCAAATGTTTTCAGGGCAATATAGATAACCCTTGAAGATATTGGAAAGTTATTTTTATGAGGTGATATGATCGGGATAAAGGGCACTTAAAAACCCTTTGATCCGAAAAAGGAAGTATTAGGAAGAGGTCAAATGAGAGAGGGAGCAATTAAGGGTTCCCTACACTGGAAATCAGAGGAAAACGTATAAATGATAACTAGTTAAAAATAGGGTGCTCTTAACAAATCATGTAGTAATACTCCTAGTTATTCATTTAGATTTAGAAAAAAACATAGATGGATGCATGTAACAAAGAAAGATAACAATGACAAGTAAGGAAATACTTCACTCGAAACAGCTCATCACAGGAATGATGAAGTATGATGCCAATTGGTTTGATCTAGCCTGCTACTTGAATTTTGAAGCACAAAAAAGCTTTCAAGTCCAACAAGAAATGACTATAACAATATCCAACAATTTTGTTCCACACAAAATACTTCTAAAGATGAAGTATATATACATAGTTCTTTACAAAATATCCTAGAATGGTTCTAGGAATTATCTAAGGGAAAATAAAATATCTTTAAAACAATAATAGGGACAACTGCTTAACAAATTAGCAAGTTGTCCTATTTATACAAAATAAATAGAAACTGCTTTGGGGATAAGATGCAGCTGGCTGCCTTGGTGCCCTCCTTGTTGGCTTTATATATTTAAATTTATTTTTGGAATTTGATCTACCTTTTCTGATACTATTTCTCTGATTCTCTTTATTCACTGATACTTTCTAAACTCTGATACTCTTTAACCATAATCAAAAATTGTTTACTGCTGTAAAAATTCTGTTTTGACTGTAAATCAGACAACAATATTCTTCTCATTTCATCTGTTTGTCTTTCATCCTTTATAATAAATATGTGAGTGACTGCCAATCCTCATATTTAGGAATTTGTATTTTCTTTAATTTCCTAAAGTTTTCATCAACTTTAGTATATCTGGAAAAATTTGGCTTGATGACAAATAAGCGTCTTATCTCATGTTGCAAATAGAATAAGTCTTCAAAGCTTTTGAATAAGACTTTTCCTGTTTGTATGCCTTGTCCTGATGGTTTATTTACCTGTTCTTTTGCAAACTCTCTAATTTTCTTATCATAGTCATTATGAGGCATCAGTTTATCATTAATGAACATAATGTCAGGCAATCCTTTTTGCTTCAAATTTGTGAATTTGACCATAAACATGGTTATGGAAATATTCATACTCTCACACTTTTCTTCCAGTTGCCTCAACAGATTCTTCTTTGTAGTAACTTTCCTAATTTCTAGGATAGTTTCAGTCCTATCAGTACTCTTGAGTTCCTATAACTCCTGTATGTATTTACTGTTGAGGAATGCGATCAGCTTTAAAGCTTGTTCTGGTTTATCAGCTAGTTCACTTTGAGTATTTCGAATTTTTGCTTGGGCTTTTAGTAATAAATCTCTCTGTTTAAAAATTACCTGAATTGAAGGCCATACATCATGGATATATGATATTTTCTCCTTCAATATATGATATTTTTTCCTTCAATGTTAATTCCTTCTGCAATTTCTTCAACTCTTCATTCAGTCTGATGGCATTTTGTCCATGTGTCTTTGCATTTATCTGAGCCAATTTATTAGACTTCTCAAGATTATCTATCACCTGTTTTAATCTACTGATCTCATTTGTCTTAAGAGACATTTCCTCCATAGCTTTCACTATTTTTCTTACTTCATCTGTATGGTGGACTGTTGTTGTAGATGATTCATTAGCTGAGGTTGTGGAAGAAGTTACTGGCATTGCAGTAGGCAGTGGTTCTTTGTGTGCCAAATTTTCAACTAAATTTGAAGGCACTGTTGTAGTGATTACAGGAATAATTGTAGGAATCTCTGGTACTTTCACTGTTTCCTTCTCCTGGACAATCTTGTCCATCTAAATCTCCATCTCCTTAATATGTCCTGTAAGTTGCAAGATGATGTTCATCATATTATCTTTGTCATTATGCTCCTGTATGATTTCTTTAGCCTGGGGATGTTCACTTGGAGGAAGCTTAAGTTGTTTCCTCAAGGCTGCAATGTCTTCATTCTTCTTCTTCAATAATAACTCTGCTGCATTGACATTTTCAAGGTCATATCCCACTTTAATTACCAATTCTTCTAAGAATTTAATTCTCAGATCCTTAGAATATAATGAGGCTTTGTCTAGTTTCATCTGATCTTGCATGTTATTGATAGTGTTCTCAAGTTTTTTAACACTCATGGTCTTTGTTGTAATAGTGGAGTACACCATCTCTGAACTCTGCCTGTGAAACTCTATTTGATCTAATTCATGAATATTGTCTGTTGCTACTACTAGATCAAATTTATTATAGTCAACAACTGTCTTTGGAATTGGTACTGTGGGCCGTAATATTGACATGAACAATTTTTTACTTGAGTAATCAAATGCTAACAGGAATCTATTTTGGCTACCTAGTTTTTGTTTCAAAAACTAAGAATATATTTCTGTTTTGATCTATTCATTCTTAGATTTAATTTATTTGCATCTTTCCCTGATATCCAAATCTTTTTCCTCAGATGTTTGGGATGAGGAAGCTTCCATGCTTTGTTGTATTTCTATCATTTGTGCATCCTCAATATTAACTTGTTCTTCATTTTGATTTTTAGTGACTGGCTCATTGATGATCACTATGGCAACATGTGTTTCTAGAAAATCAATGTTGGTATCTATAAGCTATGTTTCTTCCACATCAATTGTTATCTTTTCTTTACCAACTGAACTTAATTTAGGCCTTTTTTTATATATTATCTTGAACTTAGTCTTAGTTGTGGTTTTTGCAACATATGCTCCTTCTTCCCTTATTCTCTTAGTGGATTTTTTTGGTTAATTTGTAGTCTCCAGAGTGTGACTAGTATCACTTGTATTGATTGTATCTACAAATGTATTTCCTATCCATTGAATCTGGTTTGCAAATTTTTCTATCTCTAGCTTTGCTTCATGGATGAAGGGTGTTAATTTGCATTTAACCCTTAGTTTACTTAGGATCCCTTATGGATCATAATTCCAAGGAAAACTCTTTTCAATTTTGTATTCTAATAGTTTCTTAGCTGCCTCTTTTTTTGCATCCTTGTGATTTCAAATGAATGGCCATATCTGATTTTTTAGTTTGAATTTAGTTTTCTTCTTTGCTGCCATGAAATTTATAGAATCGGAATTTAGGAGCTGCCTGATATACTCAAAGGAAAACATCCTCATTGAAACATGCTTGGGTAACTTGTAAGGTAACAAGTTTGACCTAAATACTCTGATTTCAGTATATTTTTCATATAAATACCAGTCACCAACCTTACTCTGCTCTGACAACTGCAATATCTTTTTCATTTCTTCATTTATTCTTGGCTTCTCTGCTTTGGTTAACATTGTGATCACTAGATGTAAAAATAACTCTGAAAATTCTGAATATGTGAAATCTACACATTATTTTCTGAGCAAAGATGTCCAGAAAATGACAAAAAGAGGATTTCCCTCTATGTCCATATTTTGGAGAGTAACTGGAAAATTATCTGATTGAAAGTATAGAAACATATGGAAGAGGAAAGAAGTGTATCTGAACACTCCTTCAGTTGGAAATTTGATCAATTGATCATGGATACTATCTGCAATATAACTAGCATAATCAAAGATTACAGAGGGGGGTTGACCTAGGGTGAAAGTGGATAAGAAACCCAGGATGGACTCATCAGTGTGTTCATCAGTAAAGTACCCCAGGATGAATGAAAGCATAGAAATCACCTGCATTTAACCTTCTGATAATTTAGCAGTAGAATATGGGGGATTTAGTTTAGGAATTTCTACATGTGAGGGCATGAATTTGAGCAATAATGGTGAAAAGAAATTCTTTATTAGCATTCAATATGGCTCTTTGATCAGGTACATAATACTGCTGACACAATATAATGACCTCCTGACATGGGTGAGTTAATGGGACAACATATTTGGGCAAATGAGATTCCCAAATCTCGACTTATCCATCATTATCTAATGATTTCTCATAGCTCCAATTATGAATATCAAGCAAGTTAAATTCAACAATGGGATCTACTATCTTATAATCAGTATCAGCTAGTGGGATGTGTTCAACATCAAAAACAGGTGGTTGAAGAGGATTTACCACTATGGCAGTCTTAGAAGTTATAGCAGGGGTTGGTTTAGGTACTTTGGAACCTTCAGCCTTCCTTGTACTTCGCTTCTTAGGAATTTTGGGCTACTTTCTGCAAGTTTAGACAGTTTGCAGAAGTATTTTAATTTTAGCAGAGGATTTCTTTCGATAGATTAGGCAAAGTATAGCTTTTTCTTTGGGATTTATTTTCAATTAGGTCTGTGAAAGAGGTTTACAGGATCTTGACTGGTTTAAAACAAGAAACAAAGGTTTCCCGAGTCTCTTACCGAGAAATAGGGTTGAAAGTCTTTTGAAATAGGTCACAGAGGCTTGGGATACCCTCAGAGGTTTTTTGGTTTGATTTAAAGCTTGAAATATTTCATAGGATTGAAAAACCTCACATTTTTCTCTCACAATAGCGCGTAGCAGTAAAACAGGGTTTCTGGAAAAAAATTAACAGGGTTTGGCCTGTTTTTTGGGCCTTTTGACAGCTTCTTTCAATTGATTTTTAAACTCTAAGTGTATTTTTGTTTTTTAAAATGTCTTTCAAATCGATTGCTAGTTCGAATTTCAGAAAAATACCTTTTGTATGCAGGTATTTGGGTTTTGGAACAATTTTTGAGGTTTTTGAATGAGTTGATAACTTCTGTAGATCTTCTAGAGCAATGTACAACTCCTCGGTAGTCTTCAATGGTCACAGGGTAAAACTTGCAGGCTTTTTTACTAGAAAATGGCGGAAACAGTTGTTTTTATAGTCGGGAGGTTTCATGCAGGGTTAATGTGCAGAAGAATAAGAAATGTATGCATTTTCGTAAGTTTATTAAACATTTTGGTTACATTTAACTCTGCATTGAATGCTGGTCACATCGGGCGGGAGCGGTGGTTTCAAAATTGGAGGATCAAAACTGTAAGTGGTTATTGCGCATGTTTTTAGCAGTAAGTGGTATCAGGGCTAACCCACGCGATCCAACAGGAATCTAACATGTGGAGGAGAGATAAAATTATAAAACAACCCATTTCGCGCAGAAATGGAACGGGGGTGATCGCACAAGTTTTCTACGCGATATTGGATTTTAGCCATCGGATCTGGGAGGGTCAATGCGAACGGTCGCGATTGACTGGTGGAGTTGCATTGGGAAGGAGTGGGGCCGGGGTATTTTATACACGGGGATGGTTTTAAACTTTATGAAAAACTGTTTTAATCAAATTTTTAAACCTTATCTTTGATATAATGTGGCAGGTGGATAATGTCGTATATGCATAAATCATAACATTTCGCAATGTTCAATTAATACATAGGTTTGGGTTATATTATATGGTTTTCATTTCGCAATGTTCAATTAATACATAGGTTTGGGTTATATTATATGGTTTTCTAACTTTTTGATGAGTGTTAAATAACCATAGAGGACGAGGATATTTTCATATAGATATGTTTATACCAATGGGGTAATTGGGCGGGGTTTTATATTCGTGCACATGGGATATAAAACATTGGTCTAAAATTAAAATAAAGGGTTTGGGGTTTTATTTTAAATATAAGGGAATAAATAACATATGGGTAGGTGTACTTTAGGGATTTAATAAAATAGGTTAGAAGTTGGTAATTAATATGAAATGAAGGGCTAGTGTCAAAATGAAAATAAAATACATGTTAACTCTAATTTAAAGTGTAAATGATAGGCAAAGTAAAGCATTGTTGTCTTTTTAATATTTCACACTTTAACTTAGGACAAATGTATTTTTAGGGTTTATGAATGAGTTTTTGAAATGGAATGAGATTAGCTATTTAGGGTTTATATTTTACTAAGTAAAAATAGGTTTTTACTTAGGAAAAGGGATTATGATTTATGAATGAAGTGTAATTGTTGATGAATGTGGGTCTAGTGTGAAAATTTGATATTTTTAACTAATCAGTCATTGAGCCTTGGGTCTGGTACCAAAAAAAGTCAGAGAAATGCTCTGAGCCTTTTTGAACGATAGTTTAGAATACTGAATATTTTTAGGGGAGGGGAAATTAGTAATTTTTCCCAATGATGCTTTATTACATGATTTCTCAACTAATTTCTACCTACCCATCTTTGTTTCTAACATTTTTACTCCATTTTCATGGGTGCATTTAGGCTTGCGGCCCTAAAACATTTTTCTTTCAAAACACAAAACTGTCTGAGTCTACCTTATTTCATCCGATGGGTCAGATTAAACTGTTGAGCTCCTCATTATTCCCTACCTATCTACTGATTTGTCAAGTTTAAATTGTTTAACAAATCTTTATTCTCTATCTAAAACATGAAATTGAAAGCATGAAAAGTTAATATTAAATAATTTAACTGATCATGGATTATGCCATTTATTGACACTCTGCACATAATCTTTATTCTTGCAGTAAAAGTAAAAGTAGTGGCATTTGGACTTGCTCACTTTCAGGTTTTATTTTCTATCTTTTTTCTTTTTGGGGTCTATATTTTTCAAAGTCCTTTTATCTTTCTTTTAGGACTTTTTTACCCTCTTTTTTAATTTTTTTATTATTTTTCATTTTTTCAAAATATGGGAAAACAACTTGCAGAAAGCAAGGTATGTACATATTTACAAGACTATCAAATTCAATTCAAAATTTATGAACCCTATTACTATAGGACCCTAACAATGGCTCCACATGGGGATGACATTTCCTGGTGAAATGTCAAGAACTTTAAGACTAGTAGCCTTTGGAATTGGACTATGATGACCCTGTAAATGTCTTCTGATGTCTGAAATTTATTCATACTTACGGCCTTCTCTTCAGGCTTCAAATTTGTTAGGGAAACATCCAATCCAATCTAAACTCTGCAATTTATATGTACAATGATCAAAGTGAATAGAAACTAACTATTTTTTAACTCAGGAGAGTAGCAGTGCTTCAGCGTTTTGCCATTTACTGGTCCTTCGTGTAGATTTGTTCCATCCATTTATTTCAAAAAGAAAGCATTATTACCTCTATATCCATAAATCAGGTAAGGTCATTTCCACAAAAAATCAAATTTTCCATGTTTACCTTTGTCTTCTATTCTGGAATCCCACTTTAACACTTTATCTCCAATGTAGAAATCATCCTCTTTACTCTTTTCATCAAAAATTTTCTTGATCTTATCCTGAATGACTTGAGATTTGATATAAATTTCTTCTCTTGTTTGTTGCAAGTGAATAGTTTGATTGATCCTTCTTTGAATGCCATTTGTTTCAACATGTAACTCTTGGATAATTTTCATCACTGGTACACGTAGGGAGGATGGAAAAACAACATCCAATCCATAAGAAAGTTGGTAAGGGGAAGTACCAATGGATTTTTTAGTAGTAAGTCTATCTGCCCATAAGGCATTGACTAACTTCTTATTCCAAGTCTTTTATTGTCTTCAAGTAACTTTTTGATAATGTTTACAAGGCTCTTGTTTGAGGATTCAACTAGGCCATTACCTTAGAGGTATTATGCAGTAAAATGACCTAAGGTAATATGGTATTTGTGGAAAAAGTCAATCATTTTCTTGGATTTGAATGTTGCTGCATTGTCAGTAATTATCTTTTGGGGACATCAAAATCTTGAAAGAATATTACTTTCTAGGAAGGAGATAATGACAGTATATGTGGCTTGTCTGGAGGGTATGGCTTCAATCCACTTGGTAAAATAATCAGTAGCTGTCAAAATCCACTTATGTTGGCCTGAAGATGGAGGGTGAATTTCACCAATGAAGTCTAAACCCCATTATTGAAATGGAATTTCAGTTGAAATAGGTTTTAAAGGGAGGGGTAATAATTTTTTCTTACCCTTAAAAATTTGGCAATTGTGACAGGAAGTTACAAACTTTTTGACATCAACAAACAAAGTAGGCCAATAAAAACCAGCTCTCAGGATCTTTTCTACAGTATTTTTCCAATATAGATGCCCTCCATAGTCACCTGCATGAAATTCTTCAAGTATTTTGTCAGCTTCTTCCTTTAATAAACAATTTAATAAAATCCCACTATGATCTCTCCAAAAAAGTACATTGTCTAAAATACAAAATCTTATTGCCTTTAATTTTAGGAATCTGGCCTTGGTTCTTGACAATCCATGAGGAAATTTTAAGTTTAGGAGTAAAAATATGATATATGTATACCAAGGTAAGTCTGAGAAGGCTTCACTAATCGTTGGAGTCGCCATCTCTTCCTGATCATCTACTTGGGCAATAAAATTTATGTCTAGGTCATTACAATTAGATTCAGTCATAAGTCTGGCTAATCCTTAACCTTTAATGAGCTTTGTGGGTTTTATCTCTATGTCATATTCTAAGATAGTGGAAATTCACTTACCTCTTCTTCCATCAGGACCATCCTTAGTAAGAATTTATTTTAATACAGAATTTGGGACATAGGCAATGATGTGAGAATAGAGAATATAAACTCTGAAGTATTTAACGGCCTTTGCCAAGGATAAGGCTTGTTTCTCCATGATGTTGTACTTCAAAGAGGAATCTCTAGGGTCTTACTGAAGAAAGCTATGGGTTTTTCAAATCCTTGGTCATTTTTCTGCAGTAAAACTATAGCAATGGTGTGTTCTGAAGAAAATGAAAAAATTATGAAATCCTTCTTAAAGTCAGGACTTATTAGGGATGGAGTTTTAGTTAAGGCTTGTTTGATGGAGTAAAATGACTATTTGGCCTCAGTAGTCCATTTAAGAACTAAATATTTCTTAAGCATTTTATTTAGTTCTCTAATTATCTCATCTAAATTTGATATGAATCTTCTTAAAAAATTAATCTTACCTAAAAAGGCTTGTAACTCTTTGATGTTTCTTGGTGGACTGATGTTAAGAATTGCTTCTATCCTAGTAGGATCTATTTTGATTCCTTATTTAGAAATTATGTGTCCAAGTAACTTTCCTTCTTCTAATCCAAATAAACTTTTCTTAGGGTTTAAAGAGATTCCAAATTTCCTGCATTTAATAAAAACTTGTCTCAAATAATCCAAGTGTTCATTATATGTTTTGGAAAACACAGTAATGTCATCTAAGTAAATCACTAAGAAATTATGTATTTCCTTTGCAAAATCTATATCCATAGCCCTTTGAAAGGTTGCCCCTGCATTCATTAGACCAAAAGGCATTTTTACATACATAAAAGTGCCCCAAGGAGTAGTAAATGTTGTTTTAGCTTGATCTTCTTTTTGGAATAAAATCTGGTTGTATCCTGAAAAACCATTTAAAAATGAGACCCTAGAAGAGCCAACTACCCTTTGTAATATATGATCTATTTTAGGTAAAGGGTAATTATATTTCAAGGACACTTTGTTTAGATTCCTAAAGTCAACACATAATCTAATCTCTCATGTTTTCTTTCTTGTTGGAACTAGGTTGGAAACCCAATCAGAATATCTGATTGGTGCAATTATATGTGCATCATACATTTTTTTCACTTCTTTTTCTATCAAAGGCAATAAAACAGGGTTAATTCTTCTCAATATTTTTTAAAAGGCTTTTGATCTTCTTTTATTGGAATTTTATGTTGAATGATGTCAGTATCATAGGATTTGAGATCCTCATAACTCCAGGAAAAAACATATTGATATTCCTTTAAAAGAGTAATATATTTTTCCTTTTTTTGTTGAGGTAAGGTTTTGGAAAGTTTGATTATTTTGAGTTTTAACTCTGTGCCAATATTGCATTCTTCTATATCAGATCTAACTGGCTCCATTTTAAGTTTTCTAGCTACATCATTTGAGTCAAAAATATCTTCTAAGGGAGTTAAACCTTTGGGTAAGAAATTATACTTAAGATTCAATATGTCAGATTCATCATTAATAATTTCTTCAATCTCTACTTTCTCTAAGCTATCTATATCCGATTGACTAAATCTAGTTGGTTTAGCAAACTTTATTCTATTTACATCTATATTATTTAAATCTATTTCACAATCTAAATCTTGATCTATAGTACAATCTGTATCTATCTTACAATTCTGAAACTCACCTTCATTATTCATAAACTTGTAAATATGTTCATCTTGAGAAAAAAATTGCCAATACTTAAGGTTGTTTGGAATTATTGGTCTATGCTCGACTTCAGTAGTATATCTGTGATTAGGTTGGAATGGTAAATTGCATGTACTAGAAAAGGTTGCTAGACATTGAGCATGTATATTTTGTTTTATAGGTATAACAACAAATTTACATTCCAATAAATCATCAGTTAAATCTAACACGATATCTATGTATCGACTTAATCTAGGATTCTAAACAGAATATACTCCATTTATTTTTTTATGATCAACTCTGAATCTCCCATGATTAATACTATTTTCCCTCCTGAGTTCCTAATAATTTGGAGTCCTAGAATGAGGGCTTCATACTCAGCCATATTATTGGTACATTTGAAATTGGGCCTGAAAGCATGGCCTTCTGAGTGATTAGTCTCCATGTTGGTTATCCAAACTCCTGCTCCTGCTCCTAACTTATTTGCTGAACCATCAAAGTCTAAATGCCAAAAAGATTCATGAAAGATATTATCATTTTTTGGTGTTTTCATTTTATCTATTAGTTTAGTTTGGATTTCATTAGTTTCAGAGTTACATAAGATAAAATAATCAAGGTCAGTTGGTGTAGAGTAAATTGGGTAATTTATAGATATTTCTGCATTACTGACCATGAACTTCATCAATGTTTCCCTATATAACTTCTTAGGCTGACCAAAAAATGATTTAGTAGCATAAGACATGTCCAATTGTAGAGATCCCTGTAACTTTGCTCCCCATGAGCGAGATAGTAACATTCCATATTTAGGTGGGATATCAGCTATTACAATGTCCATTAATATACTCTTACCATGATATTGAACTAGTGTTACACACAAATCTTTGATTAAACCTAGGCATTTAACTTTACTTGAATCAAATGAAAACAAATCTTTGTAAGGCCTTGTGATTATGGGAAGCTCTTGAATCTAGCATGGCTAAAATTTGATCATGAATGGTAAGACTGATATAAAATGGAGGAATTGCTCCATATGCATGTTTTCCATTCACATCTGGGCAAAAAATCAACTCTATCTGATCGTCATTCAGATTTATGGAATCTTCCCCATCATTTATATTTAATGTTTCAGTTATGGTTGATTTATACAAGTCATGTTTCACCAATTCTGTCAGAGGAATTGGTATTTTTAGCTTTTCAATTTTAGATTGTATGTTGAAAGTAGGTTGAAATTTACTGATTTGAATCAATTCTTCTTTGGTAACTGTAGTTTGTGTTGGTTTGTCTTATTTTTCTACAGTTATGTTTTCATTTTCAATTGGTTTGACATTCTCTGTTTGAGTCTCTTGTTTTTTACTGCTCCTAATTTTATTTTCGGGATTGTTTGTGAAGCAGTAGATGTCCTTTCAGACTTAGAATTATCAGCAGATGTTTTTGAAGTAGCAGTTTTTGGATCCATTAATTTAGGATCAGCAAAGGGTATTTTAGGATCTAATTTTTTTGTTTTAACATAATTAGAAGATATTGCAGCAGTATATTTCTGTGAATCTTTTGTAGCTTGAGAAACTTCATCGGTAATATCAACAATCTTAGGGCTTGATGCATTTTTAAGACTAGAAATGTTTTGGGAAAAACTAGAGTTTTGCTTGTTTTCCCTTGGGAGAATTTGCAGAACTTTTGTTTTAGGAGCTTCCAATGTTTTCTTATTTTGCGTTTGGGAAATTTTCTTGGTAGAAGACTGATTTTTTTTTCTTATTTATAAGGTTATATTGACTGTGCATTTCATTTATAGAATAATCATAACCTTGTTTATAGTCAAAGGATTCACTTGAATCTAATTTGAGTTGTTGGAGTTCAAATAATTCCTGATCTTCCTGAGTGAGAAAAATAGTATTATTATCATCTATTCCCATTAGATTTATTGCATCCTCATCATCATCATTATTCTGAGAACTTTTAGCATAGTTATCTTGGAAGGGGGGCCTTATTGTTTGGTCTGGGGCTGTTTCTTTTGCTTTTCCTGAATTTGTGTTTTTTCTAAAATTGGGATCTATGATTTGCTGTTGACTATCGCATTGAGGTCTTCTCTCTATGTTGTCTAGTCTATCCATCATTCTGTCTAAATTTTTAGCTAACATGTCTATTTTTGTGTCTGAATTGGAAGTTTCTTCTTTAATGGTCACTCTTCTCTCATTTCTTACTCTAGCTTTTCTAGCTAAAATTTTTACTTCTACACTAACAACATCTGTTTGCATTCTTTCTAAGGTTTCTGCATTTCTTTCCCTCAACTGATAATCCATGTCTGTGTCAAATCCATTAGGGAATTTGAGTAGGACAGAATCAAGAGTGGGTTTAATATTTGCAGGAATGGAATTGTAAACACTGTTATATCTAATGTAGTAGTCTTGGACTGACTCATTTGGAGCTCTTCTCATGGCATCAAATTCAAACAATATCTGGAGTGGATTCTTTTTCTTTTCCCATTTATTTAAAAACAATCTATGAAATACAACTAAATCAGCTACACTACCAGCAGCAAGACCTCTAAACCACTTCTTAACTTCTCCCATTAATGTTTGTGCAAATAAACTCATTTGAAAATTTGAATCATCAATCTCATGGAGTTCAAAGAAATCTGTCATTTTAGTTATGTGTTGCTGAGTTGTATAATGGGTAGTGGCATAAAACTGTGGTATCTTACTCTGATAGTCTTGAGGCATGTCATGAAGTTGTTGTGGTAAAACTAGGGGAGCATACCTAAAAGCCATAGCTTGAAGTTTAGCTTGGCTAGGAGGTAAATAGAAGTGCTTGGGGCTGAACTAGAAGTGATAGTTGATGAAATAAAAGTTTTATTTGAGGTGATGGGAAATGAAACCGGAATATACGTGGAATTACTAGGGAATGAGGGATGATGTGTTTGAAAAATAAAAAGGTGAGCTAGTGGATATAGTGGATGAGATGAGTGGTGGAAATAGTACTCTAGGCTATAAAGGTAATTTAGGGATAAATGGATATATATATGTGGTCATATTGGAAGCTATATATGATGTAGCAGCATATAGAGATGAGTTTACAGCTGGTATTATGGTGGTATGTAACTGTGAAACTGAAAGTTTAGTGGTATAGGCTAATAATTGAGCTAATTCAATAGCTTCATCAATATATTTGAGAATAGTAGTATTAAGTTCTTCAATTTTAGTATGATGTTCAACTTTTTTTGATTTAGATTCTACTATAATATATTTATGTTTTGTTTCCAAGAATGAAATAAAAAAAGGGTCTAAAACAACTGTATAAATATCACTTTCAGATTGACTTCTAAACAAAGAATGCTCAAATTTCAGATCAAAATCTATATCTTGTAAACTTAATAATTCTTGTGCTAATGAATTGACTCTTTTTAATGATACTTCAGCTTTTAAATCTTCTATCTATTTTTTCTTTTTTCCAATTCGGTCTGGGTTGTCTACTATAAAAGCAGGTTTAGGATCCGGGTTAGACCTGGTATAGTAAACTTTCCTAGAAGCCAGAATTATAATTTTTAATACCCACAACTTATAAAAGCAGTCTTAAAGTAAAAGGATGAATAAAATGATTTCCTTTAAGACTAGTTTTATGACTGAGAATTGGTTAGTTCCCCAATATGGTCGCCAATAATGTTATCACTCTAGTAATTCTAAAGTTGTGAGATTTTGGTTTTTAGTTAAAGAACACTAGAGGTAACCACAAACCAAATTCAAACTATAGGATCTAGCCTTCCTAGGGTTCAAAGAGGGCTCTTTCTTTAAAATTTAACTTTGTTTTGGGAAGAACTAGAGTTTTGCTTGTTTTCCCTTGGGATAATTTGCAGAACTTTTGTTTTGGGAGCTTCTACTGTTTTCTTATTCTGAGTTTGGGAAGTTTTCTTGGTAGAAGACTCATTTTTTTTCTTATTTCTAAGGTTATATTGACTGTGTATTTCGTTTATAGAATAATCATAACCTTGTTTATAATCAAAGGATTCACTTGAATCTAATTTGAGTTGTTGGAGTTCAAATAATTCCTGATCTTCCTGAGTGAGAAAAATAGTATTATTATCATCTATTCCCATTAGATTTATTGCATCCTCATCATCATCATTATTCTGAGAACTTTCAGCACAGTTCTCTTGGAATGGGGGCCTTATTGTTTGGTCTAGGGCTGTTTCTTTTGCTTTTCCTGAATTTGTGTTTTTTCTAAAATTGGGATTTCTAATTTGTTGCTCATTATCCCATTGAGGTCTTCTCTCTATGTTGTCTATTCTATCCATCATCCTGTCTAAAGTTTTAGCTAACATTTCTATTTTTGTGTTTGAATTGGAAGTTTCTTCTTTAATGGTCACTCTTATATCATTTCTTAGTCTAACTTTTCTGGCTAAAATGTTTACTTCTACACTAACAACATCTGTTTGCATTATTTCTAAGGTTTCTGCATTTCTTTCCCTTAACTGATAAGCCATGTCTGTGTCAAATCCATCAGGGAATTTGAGTAGGACAGAATCAGGAGTGGATTTAATATTTGCAGGAATGGAATTGTAAACATTGTTATATCTAGTGCAGTAGTCTTGGACTGACTCATTTGGAGCTCTTCTCATGGCATCAAATTCAGACAATATCTGGAGTGGATTATTTTTCTTTTCCCATTTATTTAAAAGCAATCTATGAAATACAACTAAATCAGTTACACTACCAGCAGCAAGACCTCTAAACCACTTCTTAACTTCTCCTGTTAATGTTTGTGCAAATAACCTCATTTGAACATTTGAATCATCAATCTCATGGAGTTCAAAGAAATTGCCATTTTAGTTGTGTTGTTGATCTGCATAATGGGTAGTGGCATCAAATTGTGGTATCTTACTCTGATAGTATTGAGGCATGTCATGAAGTTGTTGTGGTAAAAATAGGGAAGCATACCTAGCAGCCATAGCTTGAAGTTCAACTTGGCTAGGAGGTAAAATATAAGTGCTTGGGGTTGAACTGGAAGTGATAGTTGATGAACTAAAATTTGTATTTGAGGTGATGGGAAATGAAACTGGAATATACGTGGAATTACTAGGAAATGAGGATGATGTGTTTGAAAAATAAAAAGGTGAGCTAGTAGATATAGTGGATGAGATAAGTGGTGGAAATAATACTCTAGGATGTAAAGGTAATTTAGGGATAAATGGATCTATAGATGTGGTGGTATTGGAAGCTATCTATGATGTTGCAGCATATAGAGATGAGTCTACAACTGGTATTATGGTGGTATGTAACTGTGAAATTGAAGGCTTAGTGGTATAGGCTAATGATTAAGCTAATTCAATATCTTCATCAATATATTTGAGAATAGTAGTATTAAGTTCTTCAATTTTAGTCTGATATTCAACTTTCTTTGATTTAGATTCTACTGCAATATATTTTTATGTTTTGTTTCCAAGAGTGAAGTAAAAACAGGTTCTAAAATAGCAGTATAAAGATCACTTTCAGATTGACTTCTAAACAAAGAATGCTCAAATTTCAGATCAAAATCTATATCTTGCAAAGTTATTAATTCTTGTGGTAATGAATTGACTCTTTTTAATGATACTTCAGCTTCTAAATCTTCTATCTGTTTTTTCTTTTTGCCAATTCGGTCTAGGTTGTCTACTATAATAGCAGGTTTAGGATCCAGGTTAGACCTAGTATAGTAAATTTTCCTAGTAGCCAGAATTACAGTTTTTAATACCCACAACTTATAAAAGAAATCTTAAAGTAAAAGGATGAATAAAATGATTTCCTTTAAGACTAGTTTTATGACTGAGGATTGGTTAGTTCCCCAGTATGGTCGCTCGTAATGTTATAACTCTAGTAATTCTAAAGTTGTGAGATTTTTGTTTTTAGTCAAAGAACACTAGAGGTAACCACAAACCAACTTCAAACTCTAGGATCTAGCCTTCTTAGGGTTCAGAGAGGGCCCTCTCTTTAAAATTTAACTTTGTTTCAATTTGTAAATATTAGACTAGTTATGAATGTGCATATTTGGTTTGGTTTTGGTATATTTGGTGGGAAAAATCACTTGAAAGGAAGGATAGTGGGAAATATATTTGTCCATTGGGCTAAGGATTCAAAATCAAGTAAATAGAATTGGGATCAAGGCCAAAAGGTCAAATGTTTTTAGGGCAAGATAGATAACCCTTGAAAATGTTGGAAAGTTGTTTTTATGAGGTGATATGATCGGGATAAAGGGCACTTAAGAATCCTTTGATCTGGAAAAGGAAGTGGTAGGAAGAGGTCAAACGAGAGAGGGAGCAATTAAGGGTTCCCTACACTAGAAATCAGAGGAAAACATATAAATGATAACTAGTTAAAAACAGGGTGCTCTTAACAAATCCTGTAGTAATACTCCTAGTTATTCATTCAGATTTAGAAAAAACATATATGGATGCATGTAACAAAGAAAGAAAACAATGACAAGTAAGGAAATACTTCACTCTAAATACCTCATCACAGGAATCTTGAAGTATGATGCCAATTGATTTGATCCAGCCTGCTACTCGAATTTCGACACACAAAGAAACTTTCAAGTCCAACAAGAAATGACTATAACAATCTCCAACAATTTTATTCCATCCAAAATACTTCTAAAGATGAAGTATATATACATAGTTCTTTACAAAATATCCTATAATGGTTCTAGGAATTATCTAAGGGAAAATAAAATATCTTTACAACAATAATAGGGACAACTGCTTAACAAATCAGCAAGTTGTCCTATTTATCCAAAAGAAATAGAAACAACTTTGAAGATAAGATGCAGATGGTTGCCTTGGTATCCTCCTTGCTGGCTTTAGATATTTAAATTTGTTTTTGGAATCTGATCTGCCTTGTTTGATACTCTTTCTCTGATTCTCTTTATTCACTGATACTCTCTAAACTCTAAAATTCTTTAACCATAATCAAAAATTGTTTACTGCTGTAAAAATTCGGTTTTGACTATAAATCAGAAAAAAAAATTCTTCCCATTTCATCTGTTTGTATTTCATCCTTTATAATAAATCTGTGAGTGGTTGCTAATCCTCATCTTTAGGAATTTTTATTTTCTTTAATTTCCTAAAGTTTTCATCAGCTTCAGTATATCTGGAAAAATTTGGCTTGATGACAAACAAGTGCCTTAACTCATGTTGAAAATAGAATAAGTCTTCAAAGTTTTTGAGTAAGACTTTTCATGTTGGTATGCCTTGTCCTCATGGTTTATTTACCTGTTCTTTTGCAAACTCTCTAATTTTCTTATCATAGTCATTCTGAGGCATCAGTTTATCATTAATTACCATAATGTCAAGCGGTCCTTTTTGCCTCAAATTTGTGAATTTGACCATAAACCTGGTTATGGTAGTATTCATACTCTCACAATTTTCTTCCAGTTGCCTCATTAGAATCTTTTTTGTAGTAACTTTCATAATTTCTATGATAGTTTCAGTCCTATCAGTGCTCTTGAGTTCTTCTAACTCCTGTCTGTTTTTACTGTTGAGGAATGTGATCAGCTTTAAAGCTTGTTCTGGTTTATCAGCTAGTTCACTTTGAGTCTTTTGAATTTATGCTTGGGCTTTTAGTAATAACCCTCTCTGTTCAAAAATTACTTGAATTGAAGGCCATACATCTTGGATGGCTTCAATGACATTATTCGAAAGATGGTTTTTGATATATGATATTTGTTCCTTCAATGTCAATTCCTTCTGCAATTTCTTCAACTCTTCATTCATTTTGATGGCATTTTGTTCATGTCTCTTTGCATTTATCTGAGCCAATTTATTAGACTTCTCAAGATTCTCTATCACCTGTTTCAATCTACTGATCTCATTTGTCTTAAGAGACATTCCCTCCATATTTTTCACTATTTTTCTTGCTTCATCTGTATGGTGGAATGTTGTTGTAGATAATTCAATAGCTGAGGTTGTGGAAGAAGTTATTGGCACTGCAATAGCTAGTGGTTCTTTGGGTGCAAACTTTTCAACTAAATTTTAAGGCACTGCTGTAGTGATTACAGGAATAAATGTAGGAATCTCTAGTACTTTCATTGTTTCCTTCTCCTGGACAAGCCTGTCCATTTGAATCTCCATCTCCTTAATCTATCATGTAAGTTGTAAGATGATGTTCATCATATCATCTTTGTCATTCTGCTCCTGTATGATTTCTTTAACCTGGGGATGTTCATTTGGAGGAAGCTTAAGTTGTTTCCTCAAGGCTGCAATGTCTTCATTCTTCTTCAATAATAATAACTCTGCTGCATTGACATTTGCAGGGTCATATCCCACTTTAATTACCAATTCTTCTAAGGATTTAAATATCATATCCTTAGCATATAATGAGGCTTTGTCCAGTTTCATCTGATATTGCATGTTAGTGATAGTGTTCTCAAGTTTTTGAACACTCATGGCCTTTGTTGTAACAGTGGAGTACAACATCTCTGAACTCTGCCTGTGAAACTCTATTTGATCTAATTCATGAATATTGTCTGTTGCTACTTCTAGATCAAATTTCTTATAGTCAGAAATTGTCTTTGGAATTGGTACTGTGGGCTATAATACTAACATGATTAGTTTTTTACATGAGTAATTAAATGCTGACAGGAATCTGTTTTGGTTACTTGGTTTTTGTTTCAAAAACTGAGAATATATTCCAGTTTTGATCTCTTCATTCTTATATTTAATTTGTTTGTATCTTTCCCTAATATCCAAATCTTTTTCCTCAACTGTTTTGGATGAGGAAGCTTCCATGCTTTGTTGTCTTTCTATCATTTGTGCATCCTCAACATTAACCTGTTCTTCATTCTGATTTTTAGTGACTGGCTCATTGATGATCATTGTGGCAACATCTGTTTCTGGAAAATCAGTGTTGATATCTATAAGCTCTGTTTCTTCCACATCAATTGTTATCTTTTCTTTACCAACTAAACTTAATTTAGGCCTTTTGTTATATATTATCTTGAACTTAGTATTAGTTGTGGTTTCTGCAACATATGCTCCTTCTTCCCTTATTCTCCTAGTGGATTTTTCTGGTTGATTTGCAGTCTCCAGAGTGTGACTAGTATCACTTGTATTGATTGTATCTACTAATGTATTGCCTGTCCATTTAATCTAATATGCAAATTTTTCTGTCTCTGGCTTTGCTTCATGGATGAAGGGTGTTAATTTGCATTTAACCCTTAGTTTACTTAGGATCCCTTGTGGATCATAATTCCAAGGAAAAATATTTTCAAATTTGTATTCTAATAATTTCTTAGTTGCCTCTTTTTCTGCATCCCTGTGATTTCCGATGAATGGCCCTATTTGATTTTTTACTTTGAATTGAGTTTTGCTGCCATGAAATTTATAGAATCAGAATTTAGGATCTGCCTGATATACTCCAAGGCAAAGATCCTCACTGAAACATGCTTGGGTAACTTGTAAGGTAACAAGTTTGACCCAGATACTCTGATTTTAGTATATTTTTCATATAAATACCAGTCATCGACCTTACTCTGCTCTGAAAACTGCAATATCTTTTTCAATTCTTCATTTATTCTTGGTTTTTCTTCTTTGGTTAACATTGTGATCACTGGATGTAAAAATAGCTCTAAAAATTCTAAATATGTGAAATATACACATTCTTTTCTGAGCAAAGATGTCCAAAAAATGACAGAAAGAGGATTTCCCTCTATGTTCATCTTTTGGAGAGTAACTGGAAAATTATCTGATTGAAAGTATAGAAACATATGGAAGAGGAAATAAGTGTATCTGAACACTCCTTCAGTTGGAAATTTGATCAATTGATCATGGATACTATCTGCAATATAACCAGCATAATCAAATATTACAGAGGGGGGTTGACCTGGGGTGAAAGTGGATAAGAAACCTAGGATGGATTCATCATTGTGTTCATCAGTAAAGTACCCTAGGATGAATGAAAGCATAGAAATCACCTGCCTTGAACCTTATGAGAATTTAGCAGTAGAATATGGGGGATTTAGTTTAGGAATTTCTACATGTGAGGGCATGAATGTCTGGAAAATCATGAATCTATTGGGAAAATATAGGCCAATGTACAGCTGGGTTAAAGCCTCTATAGATAAAGGGACTGCTTGGGGTTCAAGCTGAAGCTGTAACATTTGATTGATATATTGAGCAGTAACGGTGAAAATCAATTCTTTAATAGCATTGACTATGGCTCTTTGATCAGGTACATAATACTGCTGATACAATATAATGACCTCCTGACAACATATTTGGGAAAATGAGATTCCCAAATCTGGACTTCTCCATCATTATCTAATGATCTCCCATAGCTCCAATTGTGAATATCAAGCAAGTTAAATTCAACAATGGGATCTGTTATCTTATAATTAGTATCAGCTAGTGGGATGTGTTCAACATCAATAACAGGTGGTTGAAGAGGATTTACCACTATGGAAGTCTTAGAAGTTATAGCAGGGGTTGGTTTAGGTACTTTGGAACTTTTAGGCTTGTGTGTACTCTGCTTCTTAAGAATTTTGGGCTACTTTCTGCAAGTTTAGATAGTTTGCAGAAGTATTTTACTTTTAGCAGAGGATTTCTTTGGATAGATTAGGCAAAGTATAGCTTTTTCTTTGGGCTTTCTTTTCAATTAAGTCTGTGAAAGAGGTTTACAGGCTTTTAACTGGTTTAAAACAAGAAACAAAGGTTTCCTGAGTCTCTTACTGAAAAATAGGGCTGAAAGTCTTTTGAAATAGGTCACAGAGGCTTAGGATACCCTCAAAGGTTTTCTGGTTTGATTTAAAGCTTGAAATAGTTCATAGGATTGAAAAAACTCACAATTTTATCTCACAATAGCGTGCAGCAATAAAAGAGGGTTCCTGGAAAAATTTTGACAGGGTTTGGCCTGTTTTTTGGGCCTTTTGACAACTTCTTTCAATTGATTTTAAACTCTATGTGTTTTTGTTTTTTAAAATGTCTTTCAAATCTATTGTTGGTTCAAATTTTAGAAAAATACCTTTTTTATGCAAGTATTTGGGCTTTGAAACAGTTTCTGAGGTTTTTGAATGAGTTGATAACTTCTATAGATCTTCTGGAGCAATGTACAATTCCTTGGAAGTCTTCAATGGTCACAGGGTAAATCTTGCAGGCTTTTTGACAAGAAAATGGCGAAAACAATTGTTTTTATAGTCGGGAGGTTTCGTGCAGGGTCAACGTGCAGAAGAATAAGAAATGTATGCATTTTCATAAGTTTATTAAACATTTTGGTTACATTTAACTCTGCATTGAATGTTGGTCACATCAGGCGAGAGCAGTGGTTTCAAAATCGGAGGATCAAAACTGTAAGTGTTTATCGCGCATGTGTTTTGGCGGTAAGTGGTATTAGGGCTAACCCATGCGACCCAACAGGAATCTAACACGTGGAGGAGAGATAAAATTATAAAACAACCCATTTCGCACAGAAATGGAACAGGGGTGATCGTGCAAGTTTTCTACGCGAAATTGGATTTTAGCCGTCGGATCTGGGAGGGTCAATGCGAATGCTCGCGATTGAATGGTGGAGTTGCATTGGGAAGGAGTGGGGCCGGGGTATTTTATATTTGGGGATGGTTTTAAACTTTATGAAAAGGTGTTTTAATCAAAGTTTTAAACCTTAGCTTTGATATAATGCGGAGGGTGGATAATATCGTATATGCATAAATCATAACATTTCGCAATGTTTAATTAATACATAGGTGCAGGTTATATTATATGGTTTTTAAACTTTTTGATGAGTGTTAAATAACCATAGGGAAGGAGGATATTTTCATATAGATATGTTTAGACCAATGGGGTAATTGGGCGGGGTTTTATATTCGCGCACATGGGATATAAAACATTGGTCTAAACTTAAAATAAAGGGTTTGGGGGTTTATTTTAAATATAATGGAATAAACATATGGGTAGGTGTAGTTTAGGGATTTAATAAAATAGGTTAGAAGTTGGTAATTAATATGAAATGAAGGGCTAGTGTCAAAATGAAAATAAAATACATGTTAACTCTAATTTAAAGTGTAAATGATAGACAAAGTAAAGAATTGTTGTCTTTTTAATATTTCACACTTTAACTTAGGACAAATGTATTTTTAGGGTTTATGAATGATTTTTTGAAATGGAACGAGATTAGCTATTTAGGGTTTAGATTTTACTAAGTAAAAATAGGTTTTTACTAAGGAAAAGGGATTATGATTTATGAATGAAGGGTAAATGTTGATGAATGTGGGTCTAGTGTGAAAATTCGATATTTTTAACTAATCAGTCATCGAGCCTTGGGTCCAGTGCCAACAAAAGTTGTAGAAATGCTCTGAGCCTTTTTGACTGATAGTTTAGAATACTGAATATTTGTAGGGGAGGGGAAATTAGTAATTATTCCCAATGATGCTTTATTACATGATTTCTCAACTACTTTCTACCTACCCATCTTTGTTTCTACCATTTTTAATCCATTTTCAAGGGTGCATTTAGGCTTGCAACCCTAAAACATTTTTCTTTCAAAGAATAAAACTATCTAAGTCTACCTTATTTCATCTGAGGGCTTAGATTAAACTGCTGAACTCCTCATTATTCCCTACCTATCTATTGATTTGTCAAGTTTAAACTATTTGAAAAATCTTTATTCTCTATCTAAAACATGAAATTGAAAGCATGAAAAGATAAGATTAAATAATTTAACTGATCATGGATTATGGAATTTATTGACACTCTACACATAATCATTATTATTGCAGTAAAAGTAAAAGTAGTGGAATTTGGTCTTGCTCAATTTCAGGTTTTATTTTATATCTTTTTCTTTTTTGGGGTCTATATTTTTCTAAGTCCTTTGATCTTTCTTTGAGGACTTTCTTACCCTCTTTTTGGCTTTTTTATTATTTTTCATTTTTTCAAAATATGGGAAAACAACTTGCAGAAAACAATGTATGTACATATTTACAAGACTATCAAAGTCAATTCAAAATTTATGAACCCTATTATTATAGGACCATAACAGAAGCCACAGTCTACAAGGTTCTACAATTGAAGAGATGCCAAAGGGAGAATTTTCATGCCTGCGTGGTAACGAGGTTGTTGGAGCTCGTTAGAGGACCGAGTGGAGTCGAAAAGAAATTTGGAAGCAAGACAAAGATGAACTTTTCCAATATGGCTGCACTTTTAGACATATTTGACATTGATGATATTTTCTTCATGAGGCTTGGTGGTTTTATTAATGACCACGATTATCAAGAGATACTATATGTTCCGAAACAACGTGAGATTGAAGACTCACGAGTTGTTTCTCAGGAAGGATGTAAAGAGAAAAATATGGTTGAAGATCAAGATGACCCAGTAGTCATTCTTGAGGAAGGAAGTAAAGAGGAACATATTGTTGATGATCAATTGGACGAACCACATGAAGCTGATTGCGAAGACGTGGAAGAAGAAGACAAAGATGGAGAGAATTTAAATAGGATGATCTCATGAATATTTATATGTGTGCAGACGTTAGCAACAACAAAAAGGAAATAGCAACAAATTTTGAAGAATAATTGAAGTTTATTGAAGCATGGCCTGAAACACCATGTCTTTATGAAATCAACACAAAAGTTGCATCAATAAATGATGAAAAAATTATCGATGACGTTCAGATGGTTGAAACTGGAAATAGTGAGAGGGAAAATTCTCCTATCCAGCCTGTCATAATTTTGAGAAGGGCGAGAATAAGAATTCAAGATTTCCATCACTCGAGGAGAAATTAGGTGAAAATACATCACTACCTCATGACGAGGAAAGTGAAGATGAAGCCTCACCTCGGAATGAACAAGTATGGAGTCACGAGCATAAAGACAAAAATGAAAACCTCTGCTACCAAGTTTTTCATGTTTTTTATTGTAAGCCTAGCTGAGACTAGACCAACAGGCGTATGTTATTTTTCAATACCCTTTCTCCATTAAGGGGAAGTGTTGGAAGTAATGGATAAACCTAAACTTAGATTGTTGTTATGACGAGGATAGGTTTGAGAATCTAATCTTAGACCTCATTTCATAATATCTAGGGAGTGGTTGAAGCCATCTCGTTAGTGTGAAAGCCTATATAATTAAGGCTCATCTGACTCAATAGAAGGTGTTTGTATGAGTGTGTGTACACTCTCCAGGTTCTCACCTGGAGAGCCATTTCATTTAGTTAATAGATTCAGTTTGTAACAACATTAACACGCAGAACAATGAAGAAATTATTATTAGTTAGATTTGTAATTGATGACACGGAGATGGAGATACCCATGTTTAGTTCACATTGGAGTTTCATTAATGGGTGGATACGAAGATCACGAAGGGCAGTAAAAATGAAATTTTAAACCGCTGATGGGTAATTTCACTAGTTGAAGTTTCATTAATGTGTGGATACAAATATCACACAACAACTTTAAACTTTCTTTAAGAGTTTCACTTATGAGTAATGTCAAAGGGTCTCCACCTGCAACAGTGTGAGAGGATTCCCCTGGATTTCTCTTCAAGAGAATTCGTGAGCTATCTTTCTCCTTAGAGGTCATGTTTGGTCACCGCCAGGAGAGATGACTTCAATTTAAGAAGAAAATTAAAGGACGTGAAAGATCAAGGCCAACATGAAAAACCTGGATGCTCTCCTCGGTGTTTTGCTAAGAATAATGGAGCAAAGATAAGCAATTTTTCTTTTTTACTTTTTTTTTCTCATGTAGGTGGCAGTTAAACATTGTAACAAACAACCTGTATAAATTGTGAAGCCTTCAGGTCAAATTAAGTTTTGGAATCATATTTCTTAATAACTTTATGGATGTCTTGACTCAGAGGAAGTTGGACATAATCAAGTCACTCACCAAAGAGTAAAGTGGTAAATTTGTTTTATTTTATTTTATTTTAATTTATTTTATAGTCTTTTTGGTGATCAGATTCAAAGCAAAAGCTAGACAAGCTAGTCCAATGCAGATATACACCATTCAATAAAACTCCTCTAATATAAAACATCTCAAATTCCACATCTAAAATGTTTATGAAATATATTCGAAATATATTTTACCTTTGCCTCTACGTATAGTTTGTAGAGATTATATTTTTCTCCCATTCAGAACGCTTATATTTTAAATTCGATGCCTCCAATTGTATATTCATCTCCACAATGGATAGTAATATTTGTTAAATACCCACCTTTCACTTTATGACTTAAATTTTTGGGCATACATTTTATTTTAGTTATTGACCTCCATAATTATGTATGTAGTTTCCTTCACTTAACTCACTCAAAAATGGATGATTTTTTTTTTATTATTATTATTATTTTCTTATTCTTATGGATTTCTTATCTAGCAAATATACCATGAAGTATTAAAAGGTGATTTGATGAGTTCATATATGAACAATTTTAACCTAAAAAGAACAAAAATTCTTCATGTTTCCTTAACAACGATTGTGTATAGTTTCAAAAAACTATTTAAAATAAGGCTACCTTTGCTTGGTTGAATGAAATGCATTTATGTAATATGAAACGTTACTCAGTAAAACATAGTTTGTATATACAATAATATATGTGTTCTAGTTAGCTAAGTGAATTAAAAAAACATACAAGAAATTATGCATGTATTTGAGATGGATGATTTAATTATACATATTAATTGGAATGTCAGTACAGGTTACAGGCTGCAGATTTTTCTTGAAGTATTATTCAATTTTATTTTATTTTCTATAGTAATCAAATTATTATCTAATCATAATATTTTAAATTCCTATATGACGTATTGAGATTGAATCCAATCCATTCCATTAAAGGGTCCATAGGTCCTAGAGGTTGAACCTAATCTCTGATACCAAGTGTAAGGACTAACCATTTTTTTTTTAATGAAAAACAAACTAGGACTACAATCATAAGTAGATGAATCACTGAGAACTCAAAAATATTATTCGCTTATATCAAACATCCATGAATTTAACTTCATTACACATACATCTAATTTACATGTTGATTATAGGCACAATGAAGTCATATAAAAAAACATTATAAATAACACAGGTACCGTTCACCCGTAGACGAGATTCAAACTTGACTTGCCGCTACTTGAGCTCCTTTTCTGTTGTCTACCTCCAAGCGTGAATGTTTCCATGCTTAATCCGAATGTAATGACCCACCGGTTGACCTCCCAGCCTACTCCTTGGGTACTTTCCTTCCCCATGGACCCCCGAGCTGCAATGGGGTTGTACAACGAAGGAATGTGCTAGCTGATAGAGGTGAGCACCCCTTGGCTCAAGAGTCCCCTCTCTAAAATAATCTACCTCACCAAACTCAACTATAGCTCATAATCACTCACAATGACATAATCTTCTCCATCCAACAATAGGGTAAGAAAAATTCCCTTTCCCTTCGCTTTCCCCTTCTTTTATAGAAGGCTTCATAGGTGACACTTGGAATTATTTTTTTTATTAACCCAAAATTTGATTATTCACCCACCCATGTGTCACCCTCTCATCAAGACTCTCCAAAAATAATTTACTTAATTATTAATTTAAAATAGTATTTTCCTCACCCCAACAAGACTTTCTATTTCTTATCCTAGTTGTCTCTTGATCCCCCCTTTCCTACTCCTTAATTTGTGTTTATTACTGAAGTTAACTGATAAGTCTCAGACTTGGTCCCCTAACTACCTCCTAATTTAACTCAATTTTCCTCTTAGATGAATATTCTTATGTTGGCTTTTGCCACATGGAAGTTCTCTAAATTTCTCCAATTTTAATTTATTAATCTTATTTTAATTTACCACCCTCTTCTCTTAATGAAGTTTTTAATTATTTTATGATTAATCTTTATATGTAACTCTATGTCCCTCTTTCCCCCTTTTGCCTAATTAAGTTACTTATGTACATTATCCATGTAATATTTTGTTTTAACATGGAAAGGGTAGAGTTATTATAGTAAAATATTATATTTCTTCCTATTCTTCCCTTACCCTAAGTTTTATTCTTGATTTAATTTCCTTGGTTCTAACATCATATATCACTTGATATGAATTAGTAGGATTTTCACATATTGATTATATTTATTAGTTTATTTAATGATGTCGAGGGTGTAAAGTTGGTCATGCCCTTCAAGAACTTCCATTTGAAGTTGCAAGGATGCGATGCCTAAGAGTTTATTTTTTATGCCAAGGGTGCCAAGTCGGTCGTGCCCTTCAAGAATTTCTCTTGAAGTTCCAAGGGTGCCACACCACTTACCCTTCAAGCATCCAGTGGCTACGAGGGGAAATGTTGTGTGTCGGCTCCAAAAAGAGAAGAAAAGAGATGTGAACGCCTAAGAAATAAGCCACTTCGAGGGGGCAACCTCCAATACATTACATAAATGAACAATTCTTGGATGATACAATTTACAAAACCTCCTTTCTATATATAGGAGTCCATGGGGCCATAATATAATCCTAGTGGGCCATAATGTAATCCTAGCCGACCTAACAATAATAATTTAAGGGCACAATAATAACAATATGGGGGTTACAGGGGTACAATAATAACAATAAGGGGGGCTACACTAAAATAATAAGGGGCTATACTATTAATATAGGGACTTAACATGCCCCTCTCCTTCAAACAAGTGTTGTCCTCAACGCTTGATTATTTCTTGATGCTTCTGTATAAAATTCTCATCCTCCCATGTGGAATATTTTACAGGAAAGTTCTTCCACTTACTGAGATACTCTAAAATTGATCGTAGTTGTAGATTTCTTGTTTTTGTGACCGCTTCAAAACTTCTTTCGATGTGATGTTGATATTCCTGTTGTTTCATTAGATTCTGCACCAAAGTTAGGTTATCCTTTGAGAGTTGGAGAACTTGTTGTTGATGCTCGATGTCATCTTCCACTAACTTATCATCCATATTAGCTATTATTTTATCCTTCAAACCATCCCACTTAGACTCCATTTCTTCTTTTAAACCATCTATGTCAGCTTCGGTTGCTCTTCGTAAGATCGAAATTTGTTGCACTTGGTACCGTAATTTTGACATCTCATACTGCAATTCTTCCACTTCATGCATCATAGTATAGATTTATGAGGGCTTAATGGGTGTTGAATTATTTTTAGGAGGAATTTCAGAATGAAATACTGAAATATATGCTCAATAGGCCCTTGGAATCACTTCAAACTGATTTTTCAAACAAGATTTATGCAATTCGGGAAAAACAATACACACCTTTTACTTGCTTTGAGGAGCTCGATATTGAAATTGAATTATCTCTGTAATTGAAAATATTCAATATATGAAATTAAGACCTGTAGTAGCCCTCTGAAGCTTATTTCAAATGCCACAGGTCTGATCTAATTTGGATTCTCCAAGACAAAGTTGTGTCCAATCTCCCACAATGACCTAATTCTGGACTGGTTCAGTAGAGCACACTCGTAGGACTTGCCACGTGTCACTATTTCATCCTTTGTCTCTAAAATTGATAGCCAATAAACTGTAGTTTGTGTACTTGTGATCACTTTTAACGGCACTCAAATCCTCTGCCCAGAAAGAGAGTTATTGAACTTTTCCCACGATCACCTCTTTGAGATGAAATTCAGGAGCCTGAAAAAGCACTACCTTCCACAGATCATATCTCCAAAAATATTGCGAACCAAGCTCTGAAATTTTTTGACGAATTTCCTCAGGATTTCAGCTTCGCACCATATGAATTTCAGACTCTGAACCTTCGTAAAAAAAAATTTATAGCGCAAATGCCACGATGACCTGTTTATGAGCCTGAAACAATACCTAACTTCCACAGATGATATCTCCTCAAATATTGCGAACCAAGATCTGAAATTTTTAGACAACCTTCCTCAAGATTTCAGCTTCGCACCCTAGAAATTTCAGCTTCTGAATCTTCGTAGAAAAAAAGTTATAGCGAAAATGCCACGATGACCTTTTTGGAGCAGCGAAACCCTAGAATCCCAAAGCTCTGATACCAAATGTTGTGTAACCAGCTCCAAAGAGAGAAGAAAAGAGATATTCACGCCTTAGAAATGAGCCACTTCGAGGGGGCAACCTCCAATACATTACATGAATGAACAATTCTTGAATGATACAAATGAACAAAACCTCCTTCTATATATAGGAGTCCATGGGGCCATAATATAATCCTAGTGGGGCCACAATGTAATCCTAGCTGACCTAGCAATAATAATGTAAGGGCACAATAATAACAATATGGGGGTTATAGGGGTACAATAATAAAAATAAGGGGGGCTACACTAACATAATAAGGGGCTACACTATTAATATAGGGACTTAACGAGGCAAAATTATAGGTGCAACGACAAAGACTGTTATCATCTCGTATGTTTCCTAATATAGTGAGACTAATGGTGCTAGGGATCAAGGAATCTGCCTTGATGTGCACCCCCTAGAAAATCCTCGTGAGCAACCCAAATTTGGGACTTGCCCCCATGATATCGTGATCTTCAAGGTGAAGGTATTTCGACCTTTCCAACCTAAGTCACGGCAGGAGTGAT
Source organism: Pinus albicaulis (assembly GCA_034641835.2). NCBI lineage: Eukaryota > Viridiplantae > Streptophyta > Pinopsida > Pinales > Pinaceae > Pinus > Pinus albicaulis. The sequence continues at coordinate 843,304,363 of CM076579.1, forward strand.
AGCTCGTGAGATCAGGGACACTGTCCCACCCCTCCCATGTTGTTCCATGCAATCGTACAACCCCATCACCCATATGTGAGTCATTCGCGCAAGAAACTAATATGTTCTTGCAACCACTGGCATATCATCAGAGTATCTATATATATAAAGTTCCAAATTGAACTTAGAATTTCAAAGACAAAATATTAATTTATATCAAACCAGATGTTGCCAACTCATCATATGCGAGTGTCTCTTGTTAGCTCTTTGTAATTTGTAAGATTGGCAAGAAAAAACGACAAAGGACAACATCAAACCACTTTGGATTTTAGGACCTAGCCTTCCTAGACTCAGAGAGGGCTCTCTCTATTTTTATGATTTAGATTGATAATTATAAATGTTGATCTTAGGCTAATTATAGAAATTATGAGGGTTGTTTGTTTTTATTGATTGAGTGGTTGAACAGACAGAGCTGTGAAACTTAATCCATTGGGCTATGGAGTCATAAAAGGCTGAATTGTGCATCAACTTTTTCAAGGGGCATTCACAGGGCAAGCTAACTATGCAGACTGGATCTTACTATTAGTGTGATTATGAGATGAAAGAAAGTAGTGAGTTCAATAATAGATAAAGAGTAGTTAAGAATTCCTTAACTATACTTCAGAGAAAAACATTAAGATAACAAAAATAGACAAAATTAAGGTGCTTTCTCAACAAATCTTAATCTAAATCTTATGTTTTGAAATCAGATAAACTGATGCACAACATGAAAAGATAGAGGAAAACATTAACACAGAGGAAAGAACATCACCATTAACATATCTCATGAATCATGTGAACGGTCTCTTTACTATTGATGCCAAACTCAAAACAGTTACAATGCTCCAATAAAACGATCTTCTACAACACATAGTTTAACAAGGTTCCCTCCTTTGATAATGAAAATTCGAGCAGTATTTAACTAAAAATTGAGTCGGTTTCCCTAATCTACTTGTTCCAAACTTCATTTATTAAAAAACAACTGAAATTAAATAGGCATGGCCACGCAAGGCTTGAGCAAAACATCTCTAACAACATATCTGCTGTAAAATTAATTTTGAGCATCTCTTTATGGATCTAAACGCTTTGATGATCCTGACATATGGTCCTTCTTTTCAAAATATCGACGTTGGATAATTAAGTCTGGTGCAGTGCTGGCTACTTTCATTTATTGATACTAGTGCTTATGTGTCTTCCTGCCCTTTCATTATATGTTGTTATATCTCTGCATCAATGCCCAACTCAACCTTTTTTACACAAAATATCGTAAAAGAACCATTTACCCAGACTTGAAAATCTGTGGATTTTACCTTGGAGCTGCATTGCATCCGCAACAACATCGCATTTCACAAGTTTTGCAATTTACGATATAAGGAAAGAAATCGGCGATGCAATATGAAGTCGGAGGTGATATGGCAGGAGGAGGATGACGTGGAGTAGTGGAATGGGAACGATAGCGAATGAAACGTGTATTCACTGGTGAGCGGAGTATTATGGTGGGGCAAAAACTGCATCGTGGTCGCAAATATTTACCATGAAGCAGTAGAGGTAAAATCTAAAATGTGCGATGTGCGAATCATGGGGAGAAAGGAGGAGAAAGGTGGCAGGCGATGACGTGATTGGTTTCATTTCTTTTTCGTTCGTAGGAGACTCGTTCATGACTTGACTCGCTTAGGGTGCACAAATCAACCCAAACACGTTTAAGGCTCTCCCTTTGCTTGTTTTTTCTGCCTTAACTGCTTTCTTTGTTTCCTTTGCTTCCTTTTCCATATTAAAAACAACATTTTCCCTTTCCAATGAACTGAAAGGAACATATATTCTTTTGAAGCTCATGACAGTCAGGACTTCCCATCTTTCCTAAAAATAAATTATAGCCATGGAATATTACTTTCAGTAATGACAAATATAATCAATAATCAATCACATGGTGATACTATGAAATACAGGAGTCTAACAGTGGCTCCAGCTGGGGATGGCAGCTCCTGCAGGAGGTGTCAAGAACATCATTGAATAGTACCCTGATCCATTGGGTTAATCCCACTCTGCGACCTGATCTGTCAGGAAATTTAGTGACTAGAAACTAGTTGATTTTTCCTCCTGACTTTGACTGATAAAAATAGACCACATGCTTGGCTAGCCAACTTATTAGCATACTGATATATGAACTGAAACTACGATTGAATTTATCCACTACAATCCATCAAGCTGGCCATACTGCTATTCCTTGAAAACTTGAATGGTGAAACTAGAACTGAGTTGAAACTAAAGTCTGAAACATACTGATTTGAAAATGAGAGAAATATAAAACTAAAATTTGAAATATGCTCAGAGTGCTAAGCTTATTTGCACACCTACCTACCCTACTCTATTGAAATGGTTGCCCTTCTAAACAATACAATAATTCCAGTGCAACCAGTCAAGCAATTTTTCTAATATCTTTGTTCTTTGATTTCTCTTAGCCATTTTCAGAGACCAGCCTCATAATGGTGTTTGATAGAAATTCCCAGCCTGATCCTGCTTACATGGATCTTGGCACACCTGAAAAACAACTGTCATGTCAGGAATATGTGCAGGCTTTGTAAATAATAATTCCTCCATACAGACAGTCATTGGATCAAGGTATTCTTGATTTATTTCTAGGTATTCTGACTCAACCAACTCATCTTCATATCCTGGCACTGCAGATGTGTTCTCCTGGTCTTCAATCAACTCAAAACATGTTTGCATGCTACCTAATGAGGGTTGTGCCACTACTTCTACTGAATCAGACAATGGGCAAGATTGTCTAATCATATCCATATCATAGCAAATTTTGAGAGCATTATGAACACAAAAATATTTTCTTCGAAAGCAGAATCCATCCAAAGCGTCTTCTATTGATTCATGTGGTGCTTTAGATGGTAGCGTTGGTTCTTCTGAGACTTCATTTTTTCCCTTATGACTATCATCCAGAAGGTGGTCTCGATTTCCTTTTATAATCTGAAATGCATTAAAGCATAGAGGTAGAGAACCAGACTTGATCACTTCATCATATGCTTTAGACCATGTGACTTCATCTGATACTTGATATTCAAAAGGATTCAAGGGTTGAACCCCTGGACCTAAAACAGATTTATGATCATCCACCTTTTCCTCAACTGACTCATTAGAGCATTTCTCATATTTCATATTAACTGCCTTCTTATAATGCTTTCTCAATAATGAGGAAAAAAAGAGAGGAACACATTTGGTACTTACTTGAAAACTTTATGTATTTTCTTCCTTACGCTCTTGTTCAGCATGCAGAGTTTGGTTTTTGTCTTTGCATGGTGGGGACCAGGTCTTTTCTTCCCATGGATACAATGTTGGTTTCTCTGTATAGTCAGCCTCAATCTCAACCTTATAATCTTCCTCTTGATAATAATATCTAAGATGACTACCTCTGTATGCAAAACCATCTATCATGTACATTGTTGCTGAGTATTTCCCTACCTCAACCTAATTTTGGACTTCATATTTGGTTGTGTTGTGGATAGAGTACATGAAACCATAATTTTTTGTTTTAAGGTGTCCAAGATGGGCTGAAAACTTCTTGGGTACATTAATGTTTGTCTTTTCTGGAACTAATGGGACATGAGGTATCTGAACAACAAGTTCCTCTTCCTTGCTAATCATATGCATCACTTCGCTGACTATGTTTTCCAACATATCTAGTTTTATCTCTGAAGATATTAGTTGCTCTTTCTCTATTTTGTCCTTCTTCATTGCTTTAACTTTGCCTCCCTATTCAGCAGGTTGGCTTCCACATCAACTGCTACATTTTTCATTTCTTCCAGGGTTGTAGGGTCCCTTTCTCTTAACTGCAATGCCATCTCTGAATCAAAGGCATCGGGGTAGTGCAAGAGAGCCCATCCTGGGAGTAGCTTTATCTTAGCAGGTATTGAATAGTATACCTTATTGAACCTGGCTGAAAAATGTTGTACTGTCTCCCCTAGCTGTCTTTTTAACTAGTTATACTCTTCCATGATGAGAAAAAAATTTCCCATGACCACCCATATATCTAGGAAAACTTGATTGAATTGATGAAAATTACTAAATTTGCTTGCAGCTGGAAGGTATTTAAACCAATTTTTAACTTTTCATTGCAATGATAGGGTAAACATTCTGATACGCACATCATCCTCTCCCACCTCAAACAGATCAAGGAAATCCTCAAGATTTTGGATGTGCTTTTTAGTAGTGATCTTTGCACTTTCTCCATCAAATCTAGGTAGATGATTAATAAAATTTTCACGGATGTTATGGAGGATAGGAGGCAAAACCAAGGACTTGTATCTATATGGGACTTTTACAGGTATATGCAATGCAGCAAGAGGATTATAACCATTTGGGAATCTAGCAGGGACACAAGATAAAGCATGAGGCTTATGTTTCACTGGGTTTTCCTCAAGTGCATCTGGGATGCGCACAGGTGTATAAGTATGTACATGGTCTGCAATTTGGGGCTTAGCTTTTTTAGGCTCATCAATCTTCCAATGATCAAATTAAAACTCACCAGTGTACTCTTGATCAGGCTTAAAGTAGGATAAAACATAGTTATAGATAAAAACAACAATCTCTTGAATCCAATTTGGGCTTGGATACATTCTCTTTTTAAGCTGACTGGTCATGTTTCAGGTCCTTCCTCCAGTGGAGTCTTTGAATGGAACTGGTCAGAAATGGAGTCACCAGGTGGATGATTTCAATTTTGTTGTAACTGGCTATTTTCCACCATCAACAACCAGATACCAATCTTGGAAAATGCTCAAATCATACAATATTTTGACTGGGGTTTCTGAGTTCTGATGAAATATTAAGATTTTCCAATAATCGAGTCCCCAGTATGGTCACCATTATGTTAGCTCTCTGTAATTTGTAAGATTGGCAAGAAAAAATGACGGAGGACAACATCAAACCACTTTGGAGTCCAGGGCCTAGTCTTCCTAGAACCAAAGAGGGCTCTCTCTGTTGTTATGATTTAGCTTAATAATTATAAATGTTGATATTAAGCTAGTTATAGAAATTATGAGGGTTGTTTGTTTTGATTGTGAGTGGTTGGACAGACAGAGCTGTGAAACTTAATCTATTGGGCTATGGAGTCATAAAAGGTTGAATTGTGCATCAACTTTTTCAAGGGGCATTCATAGGGCAGGTTAACTATGCAGACTGGATCTTACTAGTAGTGTGAATATGAAATGAAAGAAAGCAGTGAGTTTAGTAATAGCTAAAGATCAGTTAAGAATTATTTAACTATACCTCACAGGAAAACATTAAGATAACAAAAATAGATAGAATTAAGGTGCTTTCTCATAAAATCTTAATCTAAAGCTTCTGTTTTGAAATCAGATAAACTGATGCATAGCATGAAATGACAAAGGAAAACATTAACACAGAGGAAAGAACATCACCATTAACATAGCTCATGAATCTTGTGAACGGTCTCTTTATTATTGATGCCCAACTCAAAATAGTTACAGTGCTCCAATACAACAATATTTTATAACACAGAGTCTAACAAGGTTCCCTCCTTTGATAATGAAAATTTGAGCAGTATTTAACTAAAACTTGAGTCGGTTGCCCTAACCTACTTCAGCCAAACTTCAATTATTATAAAACAACTGAAATTAAACAAGCATGGCCATGCAAGGCTTGAGAAAAATATTTGTGATAACATATCGCCTATAAAATTAATTTGAGCAGCTCTTTATGGATCTAAATGTTTTGATCACCCCGACATATGGTCATGCTTTTCAAAAAATTGGCGTTGGGTAATTAAGTTTGGTGTAGCACTGGCTACTTTCATTTATTGATGCTGGTGCTCATGAGCCTTGCTGCCCCTTCAGTTTCTACTGTTATATCTCTGCATCAATGCCCAAATCAACCTTTTTACACAAAACGTCGTAAAAGACCCATTTACCCGGACTTGAAAATCTGTGGATTTTATCTTGGAGCCGCATTGCACCCGCGCCAGCATCACATTTCACAAGTTTTGCAATTTACGATATAAGGAAAGGAATCGTCAATGCGATGCGAAGTGGGAGGTAACCTGGCGGGAGGATGATGACGTGGAGTAGCAGAATGGGAACAATAGCGAAGGAAAGACGTATTCGCGGTGAGCGGAGTATTATTGTGGGGCCAAAATTTCATCGCAATAAAAAATCTTTACCATAATTAGGGGAATTTTGAGGTCTAAAATGGACCTCCTAAGGAAAATGTACAATCAAAATTCATTTTATGAGAACCAATCACATTTTAGGGAATGACATCATCCCTAATAGTTGAGGTGGCATTGCTTGAGTTAAAGGTACTTACTTGTCACATTCTCAATGGTAGATAAAAACTCATGGTTAACCATGGTAGTGCTCTAAGTACTTTTAAAGTCATAAATTAAAGTACTCATAATAAATGTCATTTCACACTTTTTTAATAAAATAATATTATCTTCATTTCATATTTCTTGAAAGAAACAATGCATATCCCTATACATTTATTGTATTATATTATATTATATTATAGTATATTATTTTTATATAGTATATTAATTACATGTTATTATACAATTTAAATAATATAAATTTTAATTAATAGCATATAATATAATTAAGAATTTATAAATTTATATTTATATTTTATTTTAAGTTATTTAAGTACAAAGTACAAATAAATTAGTTGTTCAATGCTAATGACTTTTTCTTGAAAAGCTCATTCTTATTTATAGTCACATCAATACAATTTTTTTTATTAATTTTATTTTGGTACAACTTTTGAATTGAATTTAACAATAGTTACATGGTTTGTGGTGCAAAAAGTGAATTGAAAATTCATAAATATTATTTTATTGGTTTAGCTATTATTTTATTATTTCCTTAGGAGGCCCATTTTAGACCTCAAAATTCCCCTAATGGAAGCAGTAGAGGTAAACTCTGAAATGTGCGATGTGCGAAGCATGGGGAGGAAGGAGGAGGAAAGGTGGGGGGTGATAATGTGATTGGTTTCATTTCTTTGTTGTTAGTAGGAGACTCGTTCATGACTTGACCCGCTTAGGGTGCACGACTCGACCCAAAAATGTTTAAGGCTCTGCCTTTGCTTGTTTTTTTTGCCTTAACTAGTTTCTTTGTTGCCTTTGTTTCCTTTGACATCTTATCAGCAACACTTTCCCTTTCCAATGAACTGAAATGCACATAGATTCTTTTGAAGCTCGTGACAATCAGGACTTCCCATCTTTCCTGAAAATAAATGATAGCCATGGAATATTATTTTTAGTAATGACAAATCTAATCAATAATCAGTCACTTGGTGATACTATGAAATACAGGAGTCTAACACCTCTGGTGGTTTCCTGTCATACTCAATAATCATTAGTAAGAAATTTTCTCAGTGTTAGTCATTATCATAATAGAAACATCAACATGACCTAGTCATTCACATCGTTGTTCATTTTGAATCAGAACTAATGTAAGTAGCTAACATAGGGGACACATCCATCATGGTTATCATAATTGTAACATCAATGGGAAATTAACATATCCATCAAAGCCATCATCATCGTAACATCAATAAAAAACATACCTATCCATCAAGTCTATCATCATCATGATATCGATAGAAAACATGCATATCCATTAATGCTACAGTCATATCAATGGAGAACGTACATAACCATTAATGATATCATCATCACAGTATCAATAAAGAACATACATAACCATCAAATCCACTAATAATAGAGTAATGTGTCTAGATCCTCATCCTGAGGTCCTCAAAGAATAAAGTGCGGGCCTTAGGGCTAAATAATGTTAAAATTCATATCACTGTCAGTGAACTAGAGTAGGGCACTACAATTTCCATGCACTACTTATTTCATGTTGCAAATTTAATTTCATTACCTTGGTATAGCATTTATTTTTTCTATCATTTCTAGCTTAAATTTCATTTTGAGCAAACTATTGTTTACTTGAAGGCACTAGTCTCATGTTGAATATCTATTTCAAGTTGGCTTATATGCTTGTTTAATGTTTGAAGACAAGTTACTTTGATAGACATTGACAAGTATCATCTCAATTAAATTCTTCAAGTAAATTATTATTTGTTTTCATTTGGGAAATATATCTTTACATGTTTTGATTTATCAATTTGTTTATCTTAAAGACATTCTTATCTTGCATTGATTATATCTTGTGTTAACAGTTTCTTGTTTCATTTTTCAGGATTACTTTTTCTTTCCATTGGAAAGCATTTCATTTCATTTAAGAAAATATCATTTCATTTTATAGAAATACTTTGAAGGCACTTGTCGTTTCATATGTTTTATGTTTATCTTATGTATTGATGGTTATTTCTCATATCAAATTTTCTTATAAATCTTAAGAAATTATCTATCTCACTTTAACACTCTCCTATAAACCTCACATCTTTAACTTAACTTTCCTTTAGGGACCACCCCCATAGCTAACCTAGGAGATAGCTTAAACAAAGAGAGTTGGGAATATGCGACAACCCCTTTTATAGGTTTCTTGCCACCAACCACACCTTGTGGGGTTAAATATTTTTCTCACTGACTATAAGTAAGTGTAGAAGACAAGATCAACCGATCAAATTAATATTTTTCAAATATTGTATTATTTAAAATTTATTTATAATAAATTTTCATTTAACATTATAAATTTGACAAATCTTTAATTAATTTGAATAGAGTGTTATTAAAATAAAATTCATATTAAAAAATTGTCCAATACATTTATTAAGATTACAAAAACAATATCCAAAAATACAATTATTTATTTATTATCTCATAATGGTGTCATAATGGTGTAGTTTGTTAAAAATAATACAGTAATAATTTTATTAATATAATGAGATAATCTATTTAAAAAATAAATCTTATTATTAATATATTAAATATGGTAATGTAAATAAATATTGTAAATTTTCAATTATTACATTAATTGATTACTCAATTATATTGAAAAGTAAATCTAATGTTAAGGTGTTTTTTTACAAACAACCTTAACATAAACCAATTTCAACTATTTTCCACGTAATCATAGAGTTATTAATATATTTTTGTAACATATTAATTTAGTACTAATATAATTTACAACATAATAATGTAACTAATAATAATATTATAATATTAATTTATTATTAATGTATATAATTTATTCCATCAAGTAAAAAGTTTATTGTTAATTATTAATAACGTATTAAATATGGTTGTCTCAAATATTATATTTATTTATTCCAATATATTTAACCACATTTGTATTATGAGAGGATTTTTTTTTTTTGTGTGGTTACAGCGTACTTTAATTAAATCCAAAAGATAATTATCATAATTTCATTTATGATAAAAATCATTTGGAGAATATTTTCTTATACAAATATTTAGGTATTAACATTCATTATTCATTAAACTGGAACTATAACATTAAGAAAATTATTGTAAAATGGTGGAAAGCTTATTATGAGCTTGAAAACAATTGCAAGTCAACTGATCTTTGAGTTTGGAGTAAAAATAAGTTTCTCTTTGAAACTCTCGTCACACTTGTTATTTTATATGGCTGTGAATTGGGGCTGCAATATATTTAGAGAATCGTGGAGAAATATTGAGATGCTCCAAAGGCAATTTATAACTTACAACCTCAAGATTAAGGGAAATACTCCTTAACCTATTCTCTTGATTGAAGCTAATATTTCCCCCATTGAGAGGATGGCTTTGTTTAGATATCTGATGTACAAAAAGAATTCGTACAATATGGAAGTCAAGAGGCTCCCAAGATTGATTCTAACTCTAGAAAAACCCCCAACTCCAACTCAAGTGAAGCTAGTATAAGGATGCACAATTTTGGCTAAACCATTAGGGGATAAAGGAGGAGATCATCTTGAAGGATATGAATAATATTAAAAAAAATATTATTTTCAAATTCAAGGATAAGCCATGGGATGACAAGGAGTTAGAGGGAAAAAGAAATTGAAGATATTATAAGGAGGTGATCAACACCACTCTTGCTAGCCTAAAATTATCTTTTTGTCTTGACTAGTGCTAAGAAGAAAATGAACATTGCAAAGACTAGAACTAATTCTCATGAGCTTCAAAGTGAAATTGGGTGTTGGAATTAGAGAAATTTTGAGGTCTAAAATTGGCCTCCTAATAAATATTATAAAATAATAATGGAAATAATAAAATAAGATTAGATTACATCATCAAATTTTAGAGGGAAAACAAACTATTTTTTCAACTCATATTTTCAACCTATCTCCCTACGATTTTATTCAAATTTCGAGCGAGAGCACTCATTGGATGCAGAATTTAATTTCTCATCCAAGGAGTACCCATGTTGCATACTTTCGATGGAACTTACTACACGAAAAATGAGAAATACATGAAAAAATGTGATTGTTACTTTCGATTGACCCTCCTACACGATAAATGAAAAATACATGAAAAAATGTGATCGGAATAATGTTTTTTCATGTATTTCTCATTTTTCGTGTAGTAGGGTCTAAAAAATTTATGCAATATAGGTACTCTTTGGACAATGAATTAAATTTTGCATCAAACAAGTGCTCCTGCTTGAAATTTGAATAAAATCGTAGGGAGATACGCTGAAAATATGACTTGAAAAAATAGTTTATTTATTTACTTTTTACTCCAAACATAGTAAATCATCCCCCATGGTTGACATCATCATCTTGAATCTTATTGGTTTTTATAAAGGTTATTTTGGTTGTACTTTTTGTTTTGAGGCCCGTTTTTTACCTCAAAATTTCTCCAATGCCTATTTTCAAAACACTTTGGGATGAAAGAATTTGCCTCCTTTGCGATACTAAGAAAGTTGAAGATGATTTTTTTTTTTTCTCTTTGATTGCCTGACCCTTTCATCTTTTCTCATTTTCAAAACATTTTCCAAACTAGCAACCTTCTTGACTTCTTAAGTAAAAAAAATTACAATGATATTGGAATGCTTCTCTCCCTTTCTTTTGATCATAGAAATCAACTATTAAAGAGCCTTAGTTAATCATTTTCTTTCTTAAGTTCCTATATACCATACTGGTGTTTGTGAATGTTAATCATCATCAAACTATTGATTTCAAATATTTTTGAGTTAAGTAATATAATTTCAAATATTATTAAGTAATACAATTATCGATGTATTATTGTAGAAATTTGTTTTTTTATTATTGATTAATTCTTTATCTAATATATTAGATAATAATAGTGTAGTAATGTGATTATTAATAAAACATGATTTATAAATTATAGTGGATATTCTATTGGATAGTTTGTCGTAATAGATCTAACAAAAATACATAAAAATCTAAAAATATATATTATGAGGGTTTATTTCATTTTGGATTTTTGAATATATAAATTAATATTTATTTTGTATGCATGTGAATTATAATTATGTAGAAAAAAAATAATAACTAAATAAATATGCACAAACCACAATTGGCACGAAATATAACATGGGAAACCCTTTAAGGAGAAAACCAAGTTGGAAGGTGAGGTCACTTTTCTACCTTTCACAAAAGAGAAAATGAATGTGTGTACAAAGAAGTAAGTAATGCGACCCGTGGGCTACTACAGTGCAAAAATAAACTTTATGTACTCTCTCCCTATCCATTTTCGCTATTTTTATCGTTTATGGAGTAAATGCACTTGAAGATAATGGAACCCATTTTCCTGTTAGTGGCCCGATTATAACACAACCTGATAGCTCACTAGTGGTTAGGTTTGACTCCTACAAATCTTAAATAAAATTACAACATGGAATCTTGTAAAGTCATATTCATCATGAGCATGTGGCTAACCCCTTTTCGATGAGTAATGGGCTGACATGGCATCCTCTCAAATTATAGTAGACAAAATAGAAATGTAAACTTTCAAGTGAAATGACTTTTGCGTATCGAATTTGATTGAAGTGATTCTGGCACCATTGGAAAGGTATATGTGTATAGAATAGGAGAAAAGGCGCAACACTAAAAAAACCATGTTTTACCCCCAAAAGATGTTGTTTAGTGCCTCAAAATTCTTCAAGAAGATTTCAAACCCCAATTTTCCAAATTGGGCCCTACCAATAAAAATATTCTATGAACTGATTCCACCAATTTTTCCACTCTAAAAGCTTCAACATAGATGAAAAACAATATAATGATTCAATCCAAATCACACTTCCACATATTGGGAGGCTTTTGGTCTCAATTTTTTTTTATTGAATGAGGTGAGGAATTTTTTCTCCACCTTCTCTAAAGTTTACCATTTAGCTTTGCTTCGAATTTTTTCTTTCAATCCAACCCACCAAAGGTCATGCTACCCGTGTCTTATAGTTATAGACTCGGCTTTTGGTCCCCAAAATATTCTACTAAATGAGGTAAAAAAAAAATTTCCACCTTCTCTCAGGTGACCATTTAGCTTTGTTTGGAAGTTTTCCTTTCAATCCAATTCACCAAAGGTCATGCTATCTATGTCTAGTAGTTTTTGACCTCTTATGCAAAATTGTATCTTTTATCAATTCTACTTGAGCATCTAGTGCCAAATCCTCTACAAAAAGTAGGACCTATTCCTCTTCCTGATTTAGCATGGAAGGCTCATAGAGTTTTAGATTCTCTACATTCACAACAGAGTAAATACGCATGTATGGTGGTACATTGAGTCTATATGTGTTATCTCCCACTTTTCCAGTATCTTAAAGGGACCATACCATAGAGCCTCATTTTCCTACCAGTGCAATGAAACCTCTCTTTGTTCAAATGTAGCCATACTATGCCTCCCAACTTGAATGAATTCTCTATTTTGTGTTTATCATGTTGGCTCTTTTGTTTTTCCTATGACTTCTACAGTGTCTCCTGTACCTATATATGGATATGCCTAATATTCTCAACATTTTTTTTCAACCATGAAGGCATCCCCTATAAGATCATCCCTCACTCCTTCCTACCCATATGCAATATCCAAAGGTGAAGGTGAAAAATATCCAAAAATAAGTTTCAAATGGGGACTAGCTATAGAATTTTGGATTGTTATATTATATGAATGTTACATATATATTAGATTTTCATCCCAGGTCTTCAAATTCTTGTAATTATAACCCCTCAAAAGTGGTCTTGTTGACCACTTATGTCTAATGATGGAAAGTTGTATACTTATTTAACTTCATGTCCATCTTCTCCCACAATGTAGTACATATTTCACATAGAAATATTGTGTCCCTGACTACAATAATGCTCTTTAGTATCCCAAAGTGCAACCAAACTTTTCCAAAGAAGAAACTTGCTTCTTTTTTCCCACTTATGGTATTTTTACAGAGCATCAGAACACACATCTTATTGAACATGTCAACTACCATGAAGATGTAGTCATGTCCCTTCTTGGTTGTTGCTAAACCTCCCACAAAATCAATATAAATTCTTTGAAAGGATGAGTGGGTATAGGTAAAGGATGATATAGATTTTGTTTCATGTTACTAGGCTTGCCAATACAACAAAGCATGCATCCTCTTATGAACCTAGCTATCTATTATTGCATCTTGGGCCAATACAAGTACTATCCAAGTTGACCACTGTCTTCCCTACATAAAATTGCCCTACAACCTTGCAGGTGTGAGCCTCTCTAATTAGCTACAATCACATACCTTTAGGAACACCTAAATTATCCATCCTATAAAATAACCTATCTTGGATATGGTAGTCAAATGGGATGTCACCGTTGTGCATATAACTCTAGCCCCACAACTACTAAAACACCTCCTAGAAGTTTTCATCCTATCAATATGCCTCTTTATATCCATAATGGGTGAATGGCTCCATATGCATAAGAGTTCCCAAAGTTGTAATATTTGATGTGGGTGGCCTTGAGAGCATGTCAACCAACTTGCTTGTGTTTCCCTTCTTCTACTTGATCACTAAATGAAATTGTTGTAGAAAACCCATCCACTCGTAATGTTTGGTTTTTTGTAGCTTACTTTGGTCCTGCGGGTACTATAGTGACTGATATTCCATGTGGATTACTATCGTATTTCCCATTAGATAGTGTTTCCACTTCACATCTTGCAATAGGAAATAGAGCTCCTTGTCGTAGTAAGGGTAGTTAAGAAATACCCCATGAAAAAATTCAAAATGGTAGCATACATGCCTTCCTCCCTGCATCAAGACTTCTTCCATAGCATACCCACTCACATCTGTCTCCACTTTGAAGGGTTGCTACAAGTTGAGTAATGCCAGAACTGGTGCTTGACTAATCTTCTTCTTTAGCTCCTCAATGACCCTTTGTTTACCCTTTCCCCAACGGAAACCCCTGTCACTTGCTGTTATGGCATGGAGTGGTGTTGCTATCGCTGAAAATGAGGATAGGAATTTACTCAGGTACTATGTTGCCCCAACAAAACACTTAACCTTAGAAACATTAGTAGGCATCGATCATTTCATGATGGCCTCCATCTTGGCAGGATCTATCTTCAACTCTCCTCCACCTATCACATACCCAAAGTACACCCAAGACTATAATGAAAACTCACACTTGTTGATATTTGCTAACAGCTGGTACTCCTTTAATGTCTGAAACTCCTGCGTCAAATGTGATATGTGCTCCTCCTAGGTAGCACAATATATCATCCAAATAGACAATAATAAATGAATCTATAAATGGGTGCATTGTATCATTCATTCAACTCATAAACATAAATTGTGCATACATAGGTTGAATGGCATGACTAACCACTCGTATAAGTCTTCCCTGGTTTTGAAGGGGATCTTTTGTATATCTTCTTTTCCGACTCGAACTTGGTGATATTCAGACTTTTTAATTTTATCTTGATGAAGTATTTCGCTAGCTGCAACTGATCCAATAAGTCATCTATTATGGGGAGGGGTACCTTTTCTTGAGCATAATGTTGTTCAATGTCTTGTAATCTATACATATTTTCCAAGCCCCATCCTTCTTTGGCATAACGATGATGGGTGACACACATGGTGATGTACTCGGTTAAACAACACCTTGTTCCAATTATTTTTTCAATTGTTTCTTCATCTCACTTGCTTCTATAATAGACTACCTATATAACCCAATGTTTTGCAATGGGAGGTCCAACAATAGTTGGATCTCTTACTCCACTTCCCTCTTGGGTGGTAACCCTTTATACTCCTAAAAAACATGCATGTAAGCATATAAAAACTCTTCCAGTTGTTGTTTCCATTTCTTAGAACACCCTTCCAAGGATTCCTTTCCTCAGACTAACTCTTCTACAAACTATTTTTCTCTTAAATGTAGTAAAACATACTTCTTGCTAGAACTAATTAGTCTCTTGGCTTAATTGGAACTTACCAACATTTTTTTTTACTTTTGTTCATGTTTGTTTATGGTGAATGATTTTCCATCCTTGACGAGTCTTCATTGGTTGACTCTCCGCATGAAGATTGTATCTTGCATGTACATGTAGGGGCTTCGAAACACCACCACACATACATCAAGGGGAACTACATCTAGTTATATTTCATCAATAAAATCCACATTGATAATAAATCTACTATCGCATTGTTTTGTTTCTTTTAACTCTACATCCTTATTTACCCATGTTATGGATATGGACTTGGATGACCATGAACTTCCAATCCCAATTTTTTGACGAGCTCTACTACAATGAGATTCTCCTATGATCTTGAGTCAAACACAACATCAATTAGTCTTCTTGACCTATATATTTATGTGGAATAGTTTGGTCATTTCTTTCTTTTTGTTGTTGAAGACTACTCAGATTCACCTTCTTCTGCACCAATGTACAAATGATATTATCATCCATTCCTGAATTTCTTTCAACTTCTTTGCTTGAATTCAGTGACCATGAGATTCTTCTTGTTATTATATTTCTTTTTTTTCTTCGAGATAAGCTCTAAATGAAAATTTCAACACTTACCTTATATATGATAGTCAATGTTACAATGGTTGTAGTGGTTAATGGGGTCTTTACACTGGTGTGTCGTGGTTTCCCTCATTTTATATTTTCCCTCTTTCCACTTCTTCTTCCCCTCCTTAGAAGCATCTTGGTGCTCCTTCTTCCTTGATCCACTTGATTTCCCTTTCTTTAGGCATATGTTCTCTAGTTATTGTGCTTGTACACAAGCCTCATCCACTGATATGTGCTTGAACAACATCACTTGCTTTTGCAGATTGTTGTTTACACCCTTCAAATAATTGAGGAGTGCATATGCGTTATTTGGGGAGATACTCAGGATTATGGCCATCGGTTTATTCTTGTACACTTTGCCCCTGATTCTACTTGAATTAGTGCCATAAGATCCTTTGGTCCTCTACATAACTGATAGAATAAATTTCTGACTTTATTATGAGGGTTTTAAAGCCCTCCCACTTAGTCATTGGAGGACCTCCATCCAACTTCAAGGTCTTTATGTGCCATTCCCACAAGTTCATGGCATGGCCCTATAATTTTAGACACACAAATGAAATATTTTGTTCTTTTCTATATGATGAATACTGAAATAAACTTATATTTGTTGCAACCAGTGATTTAGCTTCAGAGTTTTGATCTCACCTTGGTAGGGCTCGATATCAACCTTTGTTTCCATTTTGAACAAGGACTGTGAATGATTCATGAAACTCGAACGTGTTTGATCTCTTTCAGGTCCTTTCTTCGACTCATTCTTTGTTTCTTACCCATCTCTTGATCTCCCCTTAGATCAGACCTCTATGTTAAAACTTCCATATTCTCCAAATAGATCGAGCTTATTGTTTAGGACCACCATGAGGAGATTCATGTTACAATCTAAAACTGTAACTTCTGCTTCCATTTGTAAAAACAATTCCTCTGCAAGATCACAAGGTTTATTCATGAATTCGTCGACCATGACTAGTGTTTTATGACTTTTGGCTTCATCCATCTAGATCCCCTGCAAATATTCATAATAAACTCAAAGTAACCTACTCTGATACCAATATGATTCGTAAACTATTGTGGACATTCCACTAGAAAGTGTGAAAAATTCTTAATCTAAGAAACCCTACTGCTAACCATTGATTTAATTCTCCTACTTGATTAAATACACAAGTTATTAATCTGAATATTCAGAAAAAAGGTTAACACAAATAGAAACCTACACATACAAATCATTTAATAAATAACACGCTCATACGACAAAGTTACACACAAACTTTTCGAACAAATGTCCCCAGAAAAACCCAATGCGGGAAAACCGATGTAGCTAGCTCTTGAGGGTTTTATTATTAAGCTGATTTTGAATACAAAAATTTATGGGCACCAGACATGGTTGGCCCTACAGAGAAAATCACAAAATTATACCTCTTTCTCTCGGAGACAGAAAATATGGCTGCCTCAAACGAGATTTACATAACTCGAGCCCTTTCTGGCCCTCCAAAAACCCTATCGTTTCTCCTTAGCCCTTTGTGTCAGGATTTGCATTGTTCTAGAAGGTTCTGTGTCACCCATGAAGGGCTTATGCTGCCCTTGTGTTGCCCTGACTAGGCATGCATCAGCGATGCGTGGCTCTTGTTGCCTCTGTGTTGCCTCTGTTGGACTACGTGGCTCTAGATTACCTCTGCACTGCTCGGTATGCTGCCTCTCTGTCATTGTTGTACTCTTGGCCTGGGATCATATCATCCCCTTATCAAACTTCCCCTCGCTACACTTGAAACAATTCCTGAAATTCTTAGCAAACCACGCCCTAGAATTTCATATTAGCTTCAGTGTTCCGCCAATGTGTGTGTTCTCCAACTGACCCCAAGCCCTTCTCTTATACTTTTCTCGTTGGGAAACCAATGTTCGTGATCTAATCTCTAATAAATGGCTACTATTAGAAGCTACTTGATCCGCGTCACTTAATTCATTCTCATCACATGTTTAATTTAATTCACTTTAATATTTTAATTTTCCTAAGTCAAACTTAGGGTCCTTAATTAAAAATATTAATTATTTGAATATCTCTTAAATTTGATGGAATTATTCTAAACACTTTCTGGGTCTTGGAGATCTCATGTACTCCAGCTCCTCCAAAAAATTTGGGAGATAGAGAACATTCGATGCTACCCAAAAATCTCAAAACTCCCTCTTAGTGAGGAGTGTGCTCTAGCAATACAATCACCCCGAAGTACTGCTCTGATCTCTGGCATCGGTCTTTGCATTGATGCTTGGCCTGTTGCCTCCCCATCATTGCACTGTATTTGTTCTCTATATTGCAACCCATGAATCTACCATAGTCACTGCTACATCCATACTATAGCTCCCTCTACAGATCAATATTTCGCCACCTCTTCTCTCGAGGTACATGAGTGTTCATGGCTACGTCATCGTCAGAGCCATCGTCTTCTTTAGCTACTGCAACCTTGGAACTAGAAGCTTTCTTGTCCTTCTTCCTTAGAGGACAATTTCTGGCGAAGTATCCAAGTTCACCACATTGGAAACATTTGATCTTTGATAGATCACACTTATTTTTCCCATGCTGCTTCTTAGATGCCAAGGCTGCATCTTCCTCTTCCTCCTTCACTTTGCTTGACCTGGTGTTGGTTTGGAACTTGGTCATTCGGTGGATTTTCTCTTGTCAGAGGATAGCCCACATGTTGTCCCAGTTTTGAAGGTCCTGACTGCCTAAGATGTTGTGGACAAATGTTTCCCAATCATCTGTGATTGCATTTAGAGAAGTCCTCACCATGACATCATCATCCATTTTAACCCCCATGGTAATCAGCTGATCCTGGATCGTCTACAACTTGAAGAGGAAAGGATCGATTTCCTCTCCCTTAGTCATCATAAACAACCTCATCTGGTTCTCCAGAAGTATCTTCTTCCAGGCAGACTTCCCTTGATACAATGTGGTTAATTCTTTCCACATTCCATTAGTCGTCTTCTTCTCGACTATGTGTGGGAACACATGATCCTTGACCCCATCCATGATGAAACACTTTGCATGCGCTTCAACTTCATTATGCTTCGCGAGAAGATAAACGTCGTTCAGTGTAGCCAAGAAGCTCTATGCATGCTCCCATAGTTCGTATGCCCCTAGGACTGTTAGGATTTTGGCCTTCTAGATAGAACAGTTAGATAAGTCATCCAACCTATCCTGATCACGCAGTCCGTATGGCACCATATTCTCATAAATAATATATCGAAACAAATCATCCTCTCCCTGCTTCTACTGCTACCCTCAACAGAAACTCGGATCTAGGGTCCTTGGTGAGTAAGGAACCCTCTGCTCCCTCTGAAAAATGATTTCCTCCCTTGGAAAGCTGCCAAATGCTACAAATCATCTCCCTTCGATCACCCTATGATCGATCCTCAGATTTCTTTCGTAAAAATCTGTTGAGTAGTTGTTCTCCTCCCGCTCTTTATCAACTTAGCTACACATGATTCTGAGCCGACAAAATCTCTACCACACCAGTAACTGTTGAAGATCTGAAGCTCAACTTTCAGACCACGAAAAAAATGCATAGCAACTAGAATATGGACAATGTTCCTCTAGCTGGCCTCTGCGTGAACAAATTGGCGTAGCACAGTGACTGTGCAGCGCAGGCTACTCCTGCGTCCCTCTGTAAGGCATTGTGTTGTCTTTGCATCACCTAAGATGTTGTGGAAAAATGTTTCCCAATCATCTGTGATTGCATTTAGAGAAGTCCTGACCATGACATCATCTTCCATTTTAACCCCCATGGCAATCAGTTGATCTTGGATCGTCTGCAACCTGAAGAGGAAAGGATCGATTTCCTCTCCCTTAGTCATCATAAACAACCTCATCTGGTTCTCCATAAGCATCTTCTTCCAAGGGGATTTCCCTTGATACAATGTGGTTAATTCTTTCCACATGCCATTAGTCGTCTTCTTCTCGGCTATGTGTGGGACCACATGATCCTTGACCCCATCCATGATGAAACACTTTGCATGTGTTTCAGCTTCATTATGCTTCGCGAGAAGATCAACATCGATCAGTGTAGCCAAGAAGCTCTCTGCATGCTCCCGTAGTTCATATGCCTTCAAGACTGTCAAGATTCTGGCCTTCTAGATAGAAA
Organism: Pinus albicaulis; assembly: GCA_034641835.2. NCBI lineage: Eukaryota > Viridiplantae > Streptophyta > Pinopsida > Pinales > Pinaceae > Pinus > Pinus albicaulis. The sequence continues at coordinate 843,324,428 of CM076579.1, forward strand.
AGTTGGATAAGTCATCCAACCTATCCTAATCACGTAGTACATATGGCGCCATATGCTCATAAATAATCTATCGGAACAAATCCTCCTCTCCCTTATTCTATTGCTACCCTCAACAGAAACTCGGATCTAGGGTCCTTAGTGAGAAAGGAACCCTCTGCTTCCTCTGACAACTGATTTCCTCCCTTGGAAAGCTGTCAAATGCTACAAATTAGCTCCCTTCAATCACCCTATGATCGATCCTCAGATTTCTTTGGCAAAAATATGTTGAGTAGTTGTTCTCCTCCCACTCTTTATCAACTCATTTATGCACGATTATGAGCCGAAAAAATCTCTACCACACAAGTAATTGTTGAAGATATGAAGCTCAAATTTCGGACCACGACAACTATGCACAACAACTAGAATCTAGACAATGTTCCTCTAGTTGGCCTCTGCGTGAACAAACTAGCGTAGCGCAGTGACTGCGCAGCGCAGGGTACTCCTGCATCCCTTTGGAAGGAATTGTGTTGTCTTTGCGTCACCAAGCTGGGACTGTGTCACCCCTTGCCTAGCTTCTACTAGGACTACATCCGCCCGATGCTACGCTGCCCTCTCCAGATCTCTGACGCTTCAACTTCTCTCTGCAACACAAATTTCTTCAGCCGATTTTGCCGGAGATTCAACTTGATCTGCAATGCTCTAATACCATGTGAAAAATTCTTAATCTAAGAAAAAAATACTGCTAACCATTGATTTACTTCTCCTACTTGATTAAATACACAGGTTATTAATCTGAATATTTAGAAAAACAAAGAAGTAAATGCAAATAGAAGCCTACACGTACAAATCATTTATTGAATAACACACTCATATGAAAAAGTGACACATTTTTTCGGACAAATGTCACTGGAAAAACGCAATGTGGGTGTTATCACTCCATAATTTCTTAAGGTTAAAGAAATAAATCACCGAGGTAACCACAAACCTACTTTGGAGTTTAGGATCTAGCCCTCCTAAACTCAGAGAGGTCTCTCTCTGTATGATTTACCTTTATTTGAAATAGATATTAAGCTAGTTAATAAGTGCAGATTTGGTTTTTTAATTGGTTTGTTTGGAAATGCAGAGGAAGGCCATTAGGCAATGGAGTCAAAGAGGCTTGGATGATCAATTTGCAGAAGTATCAAGTTTAAGTGGAACAGGGAAAGATAGACATTTCTACTGGATCCTTTAGATTTGGATGGTGAAAATGGTTTCAATCGGGATGAGAGAGCAATTAAGGGTTCTCAGATCCAGATATCAAAATGAGAGAAAAGAATCGATAAAAGAGGGAAATGAAGGATCCTCTAAACCATATAATGAAAGAGGTAAATTGAAATTAGGGAGAAATGAAGAATTCCCTAATCTCGATATGAGAATAAAACATGTAGATTACTAGCAGTTAAGGAAAACTTCACCAGTAGATATGGCACATGAATCCTAAAACATCTGCTCTTTTATTAATGCAAATAGACACTTGAACTTAGTGGACTGCATCACCATGAATGGTGAGGTTCCTAGTTACAAAATCCAACCTCTATTACTTCAAATGATGAAGTATTTCTACAAATTCTAAACTAAAATATCTTGAAAAAATGTCAAGATTTATTACAAATATCTCCAACTGCATTACATAAATAGAACTCAAACCTAGGACATTGAAAACTAATGAATCAACTTGGCACTATCCTTGTGGATTTCTTCTGATAAATAAGAGCAATTTGAATTTGATAGCAACTCTTATTTGATGAGGTGGCATCCTAGTCACTAACTATCTTTGAGCTTTTTCCTCCTGAATTTCTGAAAACTAGGGTCTAGAAATCCCTTTCTATATCTCAATTCGAGATATATATGTAAAACGTGAAAGAGGTTATTGTAGATAAATATGTTTCTAAAATAAACCTCTCTCAGTATCTTATATTTCCTCTCCATTTGTTCACAATAAGCTCTGCAAAAGGATGTGTAAAATAGAACTTTGCACAGTTTGAAAAATAGGCTGTGAAGATGTGCATTTATCTTTCATTATGTAATACCTGTGCATAAAGTGAGATAGGGTTTTGTAGGTTAGCATCTTAGGAACATAAACCTCCTCCATTTTTCCAAGATTCATTTTGGATTGGCGAAAATGGTCTCTGTAAAATGATGATTAAACAGGAATTTTCTGTAAAAAGTGCATTCAAATATTGTTTAAAATTTCCAAAACCATAATGGCTATTAGAAAAGTGAGAAATTTTTCTATATGAGGATGTTAGAAATGAAAACCTCTTTCAAATTTTGAAAATTCTTTCTCATCTGTTTGTTTCTTCCATTTGTCTTCTTTCACCTGTATGTAACCTTCTGCTGAGTAAAAGCCTTTCCTCTCTGTTAGAACATTATTGTCTTTGTGTAAATGATTTCTGTCTACTCTGACTATGATTTGATTTAATTTTCTCTTGGTACACAAATTTCTGTTAAATGAAATATTTTGAATTCAGATGCTGAGAGTCAGGAGTAAACAGGTTTGGTGACTAGTATCCAAATTGTTTGTCCAGGTCTTGTATAATCACCTGCAAAAATAAATCAATAGTTAATGAAACATGGTTTTGACGAGAAGGGATCATGGCTTCTGGGCATGGGGGAAGACTGCGGAATGAGTCTGAACTGAAATGGATTTTCAATTCGATGTTGGCAATGATATTCTTGTTTATGTAATTCAAACAGAGGTAAGGGATTGGAAAAATCTCATATTGTGGAAACTCTGTGATTCTTATATTGTACAGAGGTAGTTTTCTAACAGTGATGGCCTTGTCACAGAGTAGGGTGCATATGTTAATTTCAACAGAGGAGCAGACAGGTTTATCGCATGGGTGCATACATTAATCACAATAGTCTATCGCATGGTTCAAAAGGTGGTTTATTGCAATGGGCAGGAGAAATTGTTGGGTGGTTTTCGCATGAGCGAAAGGTGGTAAGCGGTAAGGCTTGGATCGATGCGATTGAATATGGGGATGACGCGTGGCAAGGGGAGGTGGAACAAAACAACCTATTTCGCAATGTCTCGTGGTGTTAATGGTTGGGCTATTGGGGATGCGATAATGAATATTAGCCGTTGGATTAGCTGGTGTTGATCGAACGACTGTTGGGGTTGAAATCTATCAACGATTGTGGGGCCGGGAATTGGTATGCGGAGGGGATATATATATGTGCGCGGTTACAAAAAAAAATAGGATTCAGGATTTTAATATAATGGGAAGATTTAGTAAATATATGAAGTGAGAATGTTAATTTAATGTAACGGAGGGAAAGGCTTATTTAAATGAAATGGGTTATATATATATATATATATATAACAGGAGTTAATTTAAACTATAGGGAAACATAATAAAAGGGTTGTTGAGAAATATATGTAGAAAATAATATGGAGGATATTAGAAATGTATGTATATAAAATAAACTTTAGGTGGAAATTAGGAATTTTTTAGGGATGGATTAAATCAATATCGGGGGGAATCCAATATAATATGCTAATAAGTGAAAATTGATAACGGGATAGGTTTTAATGGAGTGGGCCCGACATATTTTAACCAATAAAACTATGCAAAAAGTGGGTTTTAATCTAAGGAAAAGGGTTTTTATGGAAGGGGAAATGGTTAAAATAAGGGGAAAGGGGTATTATTAAAATTGAAAGGGTTAAAATGGGGGGAAAGAGATATTTTGCAAGGGGGAAAATGTATTTAGAAAGGAGGTTAGTAAATTAAATGAGAAATTTTCTGCCATGCATGCCTTGTGAAAACTGCTTTTACCTACCCATTATCTATCCTAACATTTTTCCTTCATTTACATGGCTTCATTTGAGTTTGTAAAACTTTATTCAGTTTTCTTTTAACATCAAACTGTCTATTTCTATCCTTATTTCTTCCAAGGGCTCAGATTAAGCTATTGAGCTCCTTATTTATTCTCTACCTAACTATTGTTGTGCCAAGTTTAAATTGTTTGGCTAGATATTTATTCTCTATCTAACAACATGAAATTTAAAGCATGAGATTTTAAGGTTAAGTTGTTTTAACCTTCATGGATTGTGGCATTGTAACAAGTTGCACATAATCTTATTTTGTAAAAAAAAAATAGTAGTGGCATTAGGATTTGCATCGCTTTCATGTTTTATTTTTATCTCTTTTTTGTTTGGGATTATTTTCTATTCTGTTTTATATTTTTCTTTTAAGTCTTTTGATTTTTCTTTTATCTCTTTACAATTTTTTATTTTATTTTTCTGATATGGAAAAACAATTTGCAGAAAGAAAAGTATGCACATATTAGAAGACTAATTAAAGTCAATTAAAAAATTATGAATCCTATTATTATAGGACCCTAATAGTGGCTCCACATGGGGATGGCATCTCCTTGTGAGATGTCAAGAACATCGTTGATTAGTGGCCTATTCCATTGCGCAAATCCCAAGACTGCTCATGATTTTGTTATATAATCTCTGTGATTGAAAATTTTGAACTAAAATCAAAGCTTTTTTGCAAACTAAAATTTGGTACCTGCTATCTTAGTCTGAAACTAGAAGGAATACCTGGAAAAATGGTTAAAACATTGAGCTTTATTTGCACATTGTTATCTACTCTATACTACTGAAACTTATACTGGATCAAGTAATACAAAAATGCCAATGAAGCCAGTCAAGTAGTTGTATAAAGAAATGGACAACTTGAATACTTTGTAGCAACATCAGAAATACAACTTGATTATTTGTCCACATAATCAAAGTTGTGATGTGTAATGGAAACTGCTAATGTTTTTGACCTTTATAAAGAGTATATCTTTGAAAACTTGCACTAAAAATAACCTCCATGTAATATGCTATAGGATAGGATAATTTTAGTAATTTGTGGCTTGTTAAGGGTTTAGATTTTATTGAAGGCCAATAGATGAAAATGGTTTCAATCGGGATGAGAGAGAAATTAAGGGTTCTTAGATCAGGATATCAAAATGAGATAAAAGAATCGGGAAAAGAGGGCAATGAAGGATCCTCTAAACCAAATAATCAAAGAGGTCAATCGTAATTAGGGAGAAATGAAGAATTACCTAATAAGGATATCAGAAGAAAACATGTAGATAAATAACTGTTAAAGGCAGAGTGTATGATCTCAACATATTTTGCAGTAATACCCCTATTAGACAATTTAGAATTAAGAAAACAATAATATGGAAACAAAGGAAAGAACATATACAATAAGGAAAACTTCACGAGTAGATATGGCACATGAATCCTGAAACAACTGCTGTTTTATTAATGAAAATAGTCACTTGAACTTAGTGGACTACATCACCCTGAATGGTGAGGTTCCTGGTTACAAAATCCAACCTCTATTAGTTCAAATGATGAATTATTTATACAAATTCTAAATTGAAATATCTTGAAAAAATATCAAGTTTTCTTACAAATATCTCCAACTGTATTACATAAATAGAACTCAAATATAGGACATTCAAAACTAATGAATCAACTTGGCACTCTCCTTGTGGATTTATGCTGACAAAGAAGAGCAATTCAAATTTGATAGCAAATCTTATTTGATGAGGTGACATCCTAGTCACTAACTGTCTTTGAGCTTTTTCCTTCTGAATTTCTGAAAACTAGGGTCTAGAAATCCCTTTCTATATCTCAATCCAAGATATATATGTAAAAATTGAAAGAGGTTATTGTAGATAAATATGTTTTCGAGATAAACCTCTCTCAGTTTCCTAATTTTTCTCCATTTGTTCACAATAAGCTCTGGAAAAAGATGTGTAAAACAAAACTTTTCACAGTCCGAAAAATAGGTTGTGAAGATGTGCATGTATCTCTAATTATGTAATACCTGTGCATAACGTGAGATATTTTTTGTAGGTTGGCATCTTAGGAACATAAACCTCCTCCAGTTTTGCAATATTGATTTCTGATTGGCCAAAATCTTCTCTGCAAAATGACGACTAAATAGGAATTTTCTGTAAAAAGTGCTTTCAAATATTGTTTAAAATTTCCAAAAACATAATGGCCGTTAGAAAAGTGAGGGAGGTTTTTGTATATGAGGATGTTAGAAACAAAAACCTCTTTCATATTTTGAAAATATTTCTCATATGTTTGTTTTTTCCATTTATCTTCTTTCACCTATTTGTAATCTTCTGCTGAGTAAAAGCCTTTCCTCTTCGTTAGAACATTACTATCTCTATGTAAATGATTTCTTTCTGCTCCATCTCTGATTTGATTTAATTTTCTCTTGGTACAAAAATTTATGTTGCATGAAATATTTTGAATTCAGATGCTGAGAGTCCGGAGTAAATAGGTTTTGTGACTAGTATCCAGATTGTTTGTCTAGGTTTTGTATAATCACCTGCAAAAATAAATCAATAGTTAATGAAACATAGTTTTGTCGAGAAGGGATCATGGGTTCCGGGCATGGGGGAAGACTACGAAATGAGTCTAAACCGAAATCAATTTTCAATTCAGTGTTGGCAATGATATTCTTGTTTATGTAATTCAAACAGAGGTAAGGGAATGACAGAATCTCATATTGTGGAAACTCTGTGATTCTTATATTGTACAGAGTTAGTTTTCAAACATTGATGGCTTTGTCTCAGAGTAGGGTGCATATGTTAATCGCAACAAAGGAGCAGTCAGATTTATCGCATGGGTGCAGACATTAATCACACTAGTTTATCGCATGGTTCAAAAGGTGGTTTATCGCAATGGGCAGGAGAAACCGCTGGGTGGTTTTTGCATGAGCGAAAGGTGGTAAGTTGTAAGGCTTAGATCAATGCGATTGAATACGGGAATGACACGTGGCAAGGGGAGGAGGAATAAAACAACCTATTTTGCAAGGTCGCGTGGTGTTAACGGTCGAGCTATTGGGGATGCGATAATGAATATTAGCTGTTGGATTAGTTGATGTTGATCAGACGGCTGTCGGGGTTGAAAGTTTTCAACGATGGTGGGGCTGAGAATTGGTATGCGGAGGGGATATATATATGTGTGTGTGTGTTTGTGTGTGTAGGGTTACAATAAAAATAGGAATCAAGATTTTAATATAGTGGGTGGATTTAGTAAATATATGAAGTGAGAATGTTAATTTAATGTAACGGAGGGAAAGGCTTATTTAAATGAAATGGGTTATATATGTTAGGGTCCCGTGATTTGGCCGATTGGCTAGCCAGATGACGATGTAACATCAAACCAAGCTTTGGAGCCCAAGGACCTAGCCTTCCTGGACTCAGAGAGGGCTCTCTCTATAAGTGTAAAAGATATCAGTGTGTTTACTTGTGGTGTTTTGATATTAGGCTAGTTATGAAGTATGTTTTTAGTTTTTTTGTTTTTTAAGTTTGTGAGGAATGAAACTGATCAAATACATAAACTGGATAACAAGATGTAGATAAATTGGGCTATAGGGTCAAACAGCGAAGTGAAGCTATGAAGTGATGATGTAAAGTCACCGTAGGGCCGATTTGATTCACAATAGTTGACCTCTCCGGGGAAAAATGGATTAAATGAACAATAAGTTAGTGAAAGACAAGGGATTTCAAGTGCAAACTAGTTAATAGCAGACATAAACATGTAATAGCAAGCCATTAATCATGCTAGGAATAACTATAAGCTAATCAATACATAGAAATCAAACATTCCAGCCATACATAGAGGTATAAGACTCTCTAACTTCGGGAAATGGCTATCAGACTTTGGGGAAAACACATGAGACAAACTAACAACTCATAAACTATGCCGGAACGCCTAAACATAGTCTCTAAGTCATTGGGCACTTGGACAAACAAGTTTTCATAGTTTTAGGCAAAGGGCTAGATCGGGACTAGGCCTCCTTGGTTCAACAAGATGATCAACAAATCAGTCAAAGAGAAAGTTTTATGGACAGAACTATGGGCAGCTTATAGGTAGGTAGGGCAAACCATACATCCTACTCAACATACATAGAACCTATGAATAAAACTTAGCAACAATACCTTAAGTTACTAAAGAGCAGCTAAGAATTCTTTAGCATAACTAAGGGAGAAGAAAACATCAAGCTATGAAGATTCAGGGATTTTGAGGTGCCTCCATGGGCATATCTCAAAATCAATCTTTACCGATCTATAGCAGCAAGAAATATGAATTATGAGTGAAAACTAGAAGACAAAACACATTAAGAAGCACTATACCATTCTACCATGTCAAGGAATCCATCAACAATCCTTCATCATTCTTCAAAAGCATCCAAGAGGCAGTCCAAAAATCATAACTCAAGTGTATTCTTCAAAGCTCATATGACCAATGTATTAATTCTTCTCTCAAGTTCAGCCTCAGATTTACAATGAGAACCATGGAATAAATAGGCTTGAGGGAGGAAAACCCCATGGAGCAACTAGCTATCCCATTGGCCAAGTCAAAATATCTAAACTTGTCCTTGAGGCTTTGCAAAGCCCAAGGCACAAAATATCCCATAAAATATCTAAAAAACTGCTAAAAACGGAAATTATATTGACTTTACATGATTTTCCAATGATAAAAATAGCTTAACGCACATTTGGGAAAAGCAGATTTTTGGAGTTCAAAAATTACAAAAATACTTCATATTTATGCCTGAAAAAGGTCCCCTGACTTGCTGAAGGAAAATGGCAGCCTTCCCGGTGTCGAAATGAGGCTCATGATGGCTCGTTGGAAAGCTCTCTGTGTCTGCTTTCCAACGCAAGTGGAATCACCTCAATCTGATCTCTGAAAGTCCCTCAAAACTGTACCTGTGCGCAAAAACCCAGAAAATAGCAGGCTGCTGATATGGCGGGCAGAATGTGCAAAATGAGGCTGTTTTTCGCCAATTTGGAGGGGCGAATGATCTTCAAATGCCCTAAAAATCGCTGGAGACCTGCTCATGGAATTATGGCATCCATTGGTATCATCCTCCTCCCTTGAAAACTCATCAAACTGAAATGGCGCATTTATGAGTTTTTGGCGAAAACCCCCAAAAATGCCAAAAAACAAAAAGTTTCCGAAACAGGCCCAAAATTGGCATGCATGACCCTCAAGGGTCCATAGAAACATGCTTCGAAGTTGAGGCCAGAATGTCAAGCGCTGATGTGCTTTTCTTCTCTTTTCGTGCCGGGCGCTTCCTTTTAGCCTTCTTTTCCATTACTGTTTTGAGTTTCTTCATGGCGCTGCTCTTTATCATTGTGCTGCATATCATCAATGTGTTCTCCTTTACCTTGTTGCGCTGCCTCACTGTGCTCCTCTTCAAAACACTGCCCTTTCTCTTTGTGTGCCACTTAATCCAATAAACTCAACAATATGAACACGGTCAACCTTAGTGTATTTACACAGTCAGATTTTATTTCTCATAGGACAAGTTGGCAGAGTTTAAAAAGTTTCTGAGGTGGTAGCAAAGTTCTTGCAACAGTTATAAAACTAATGTGCTTTTCTTTGAGCAAAGCACTACCCTCTTGTACACAGCCCATCCAATATATTTAACAATGTAAACACAATTAATCAAAAGATATCTACATAGTTAAAACCACTGTGTTTAATAAGTGACAGAGTTCATTTTTCTTTTGATTGGCCATATAGAATCCAGGAGCATTCAACAACGATAAACCCTTTCTTGAACAAAAAATACTGCCTTCACTGCATGCAAAATGCCCTTCTGGATTGAAACTGTGGCAATATGTTGTTTGGACAGATAGACAATGTGGTTAGGAATAAAATGTAACAATGCTTCCTTGAATAAGCCCCCCTCTACACTTCTTAAAAACAGTCCTTCAACTCTGGATACACTTCAGCTATGTAACCTTTTTAACAATGGTACTATGTGTAAAAGATGGGGTAACTGCTTTGTAGATTCCCTGTGCACAGTTTTGAACAATCACCCCTCTTGTGACTTTGTTAGAGGCCAACCTACACTGTTATTTGTGTTTTCAAAACAAAACTCGAATATAATAACCCTGCTCTTTAGGTCATTCACCTTGAAGAATACCTCTGTCAATAGATTTCTGTAGAGACCATATAGTGGAAAGAAAGGAGACCTTTTGGTTAGGTGAAAATTTAGCCCACAGTGTTAAGGAAAACACCTTTCACTTGTGACTTTTGAGAAGTCAATCACCACCTTTATACCTCTGCCTTTGATGTCAAAATCCAACATCAACAACCTCTGTCCTCCACTATGCTGTTTACCTTTGAAAATCTCTGTCAACAAGTCTTCAACATGATACAATATGGTTTCTAGGAAAGGCAGACTCAAGTTAGATTGTAAAATCAGTGCACAGTGCTTTGTGAAGGACACCTTTTCTTGTGAAGTTAAAAGATCAACCAACACTTCTATACCTCTGCCTCTAATGTTTTAAAGTTTCAACCATCAACAACTCTGCCCTTTAGAAAGTGGCTCTGTTTACCTTCAGAAAAACCCTCTTAACAAATCTTCAACCTCTGTCTTAATCTTAACTTCAAATACTAACAACTCTGCTCTTTAGAAAATGGCCCCTTTCACTTGTGAAGTTTTGAGAAATTCAACACCACTTTGGTGCTTCTGGCTTCAATGTAAACTTTGATCATCAACAAGTGCCCAATTACTAACAACCCTGCCTTCTAGAAAATGGCCCTGTTTCACCCTCAGAATCCCTCTGTCAATCAATTTCTGTAGATACCATACAGTGGAAAGAAAGGAGCAGACTTGGCTTGGGTGAAAAATCAGTGCAACAGTGGTTTAGAGAACACATTCTCTGCTTCAGCCAGGAATTATTTTCAAATTTGTGAGTTTAAATAGTCCATCAACACCTCCATACCCCTGTCTTCACAGTTTAGATTTAATCACCAACAACCCTGTCTTTTAGAAAATGACTCTGCACCTTTGGAAACTCTTTGTTAACAATTTTTCACAGTAGTGACAAAATACCGTGAAACAGGGGGCAGTTTGCTACAAAGGTGTGTTGGTGAGATAATGACAACAGTCACTCTGTTCTTGAAACCTCTGATGTCAATCAATACATGATTTGAAAACGACACAAACAGGTTTCTAACCATAAAACCCCGTATTATCACAATGCAATTACCTCATCTCACTGTGTAGATAATAATGGCAAGGTCCGAGGTTTTTAAACATTCTTGTCATTTATCAATATCTTGCAATTGATGGGGAATTCATAAATACCTTAAATTTTGATGGATGCCCGCTTGAAAGGATGAAAGAAGCACTGGACACTCTGGATAGCTACGCGGCAACCTTTGGAGAAAACCCGTCGCGCAGGAAAAGCTTGTCGGGTCGGCCTGTCGTGTGGTCGGGCGGCCTTGTACAGGCACGTCGCGCCAACCTACAGGCACGTCGCGCCGACGAAGGGGCCCCGTGTATTTTGCTGCCCAGGCACATCGCGCTGCTTTTTCTAGGGCAAACCTGTGAATTTCCGACCAGATTTTCTTTGTCTTGATGCTAGAGAGGCGTGGGCTCTTCTTCAGATTTTTGAAAATGAAAAATTTACACCATAATTACCCTTTGATACTATATCACCATAACTCTCCAACGGTCACTTACCCTTTCGGAATTAACATTGATTTTTAACTCTGTTTGTTTTTTCAAACAGTGGGTTTTTTATTTGAACATATATATACCGCCCTTTGATTCTGACCCCGAGCTCTGAACTTTGATCAATTTAAGTCGACCAACTCCACCACTTCTGCTACGGTGTTTCAATAACACAGGTGATTTGTCATTTTGCTTTGACAACTCCTTCATTTTTTACCTATAGTGGATTTTCAAATCTCTGTTTGTAGGTGTAGTATACAATACTCTTTTTTCCCTCAAAATAAAGGTTGTGCTTTCTTCCTTTTGAACTATCCAACAATGATCACAGGCTGAAAGACCTTTGGAACACAGTGAATAATAACTTTAAAGGGGAAATCTTCTTGGTGACAAAGTTTTAAAAGGTCTTGTCTGCAGGTCCTTTTTCCATGCAGTTCTGTGCTACATCTGCCCTCTGGAATGATAACAAGTGTGTTTGTTATAAGACATATAAACAGTGATAATTCATCAAAACAAATTCCTTCTGCCTAATCATAAGATCATATACCCATTTGCCTCCCCATCTGAAAAGACAAGCTTGTAGAATATGAAAACAAGGCTTTTTGATACACAGTCCTTATTTTGTTCTGATCAGTGTGTTAAACCCTTTTTTGTCAATAGAACCATTTCATGACTGAACTATGTTCACCGTTTCCCTCTCTTGGTGATTGTTAGCAAGGAAGGGCTGTTCATAATGCACCAAAAACATTTGAAAGCTGTAAACACCATTTCTTGAAAGGCGCCTCTTTGGACCTTTGGTATATGATATTGTTTTGTTGCTTGACCTTTTTCTCAAGGAGAAAGTCTTCTTTTTGGTATCAGTGGCACACATATATTCAATATTGTCTCTTTCCTACTGTAGGTATAGTCTGTCAGCTAGTTCTTTGAAATAGGAGTACCAATACATTTGCATTATCAGCACTATCATTCATCTGTGTAATGACCTTTATTCCTTTTTGGTATCCTTCCACTGCTTTCTTGTATCAATCAGCTTCAGCAACCTGCAGTAGCTTTGGCCATCTGCTCATATATGGAGGAGGCTCTTCATCAGGTAAGGTATTTGAAGGTTTTTAAACAATTCTTTTCGAGACAGCCTTTTTCTGAAGGTGATGGTAAATAAACTACTTGGAAAACATCAGTCTTAGCACCTTCTCTTGCAAGCATCATTGTGTGTCAGCAGAAACCCTAGCCAGAGTAATACTGTCTCCCTGTACTGTCCTAAGGGTGATTGGGATATTTGGCTTGTTCATCTCATGATTGATTGCTTGACCAATAACCTTTGTGACTATGAAGGTCAGTGCTTTTCTTGAAAAACCAAGAACTTTCTCCTGCCTGTGTAATGGCATTGGTTATCATCTATTCTATTTGACCTTGTGGACAGACAGGGTACTTATGCTTTGGAATGTTTACTGATGACAGGCCTTCTTCATTTCATCAATTCATATGATTCTGAAAGTTTGAGATGAGCTCCTTTATCAAATCAGACTTTCCTTTCTTTTGAGCTAGCATATTGCAAGCTCCATTCCTGTTATGATCATCAATTACATTCATGAAATCTGAAGATATTGTTTCATTTTTTCAGTAAAGGCAGACCTGGACTTTTGCAACCTTCTGAGTCAACACTGGCCTGCGCCCTCTGCTTATGGATGAAGGAGGCGCCCTAACCCTCTGCTTGTAAATGAAGGAGGTTCTGGGCCTTGACAATTTACCCCTTTGCTGAGACAGTGGCGACCCTTTCTTACTGTGATTTTCATGCTGGAAAGAGCTGTAAGGTCCCGATGAGTGACTTTTGTTTTGCAGCTTCATCTCAGGCTCACAATACATTTAGAAGCAGCTGTTCCTCTAACTGTAGATCAAGCATTTCCTCCCGAGATGAAGTTATATTTCCTGCCTTTGTAGAAACCATAGAACACTGTGGAAAACCTACTAGTCAGCTTGAGATTGGGCTTTGTGCAGTGCTGAGACCTAGGGAATATGAGTGGTGCGACTTAAGGCTGTTTGTCAATTTCATTTGCAAAGTAAGGGATCAGTCATGGTAGGTCTGCTGCAGATGGAGGCTTTTTGGCTTTTTGATGATTGCCAAAGGTGAAATGTCCTAAAACACCACTTCCTAACATAGGGGAGACTATTGAAACAGATGTGGATTTGCCTTTTAAGGATGATGGGCAGACCAATAAGGTTGAAGCTGGATAGGATTGTGATATGAGGTTTTGATATTCGACATGGGCGAACTGGAAAGGTAGAAAG